>JASANE010027752.1:0-38950 GCA_030248225.1 Trileptium ribeirensis
CAGGTAGTCGTATCGCTTTACTTTTTAGAGGGCAGAATAGCTTATTATATTAAAGCGTACAATATGTAATTAGCAATTTCTGCAGAACATCGAAAACCTTGCGAGAACCAAAAATTCTGTTTTTAATTTTGCATTTTTTTGCTCCTGATGCATTGTAAACAAATACTTTATATAAATACTGAGATTTTTCAACAGGAAAAACAAAATTTACATGTTAACAAATTTGTTTGTAAGATGTAGTTATACGGTTGCATTTCTTTATCTTAACCAGGGATACTTTGTTCAGTTCAATTATAATATTAACAAAACAATGACATTAACCTAACATGCAAAGCAAGACGTGCCTTGCCCAGAAGACGCGTTACTTTAGTTGAAATTTTTAAATTTATCACAGCACCGTACCGTAACGAATGGCAAGTAATTATCTCTCATCCAACAAACTGTCTCAACTACCACCCAATTCGTTTGGAATTTTCGTAATTCAGCAGTTAAGCAAGGTTTATACAACGCAGACGGAAGCCATGCTTCACATAGAACGATTAATAGGGTTATGTTCGCATTACTTCCGATCCAATCGGTGCCAGATTCCATGTGTACTGCATATAGAGTGTTCACATTGTATCCAATCCGATGCGATAGAGCTACCACAATTTTATAGCATCAAAATCGGATGTGATCTGACAAAATACATACACATGACGTCATAGCCACGGTCTAGGGTTGATACAGAATTTCGTCATATCGTATCGGAAGCTATGTGAACGCAAGTCTGAGGGATGCAATATGATCACGGACTAACTCGTCAGTCCGACGGGTAGAACAATTAGCTAGCCTATGCTCAGATGAATAACATTCAATGTACGCAGTTTTGCTTATATTTTAATCAAGATTTTGCTTATATTTTAATCAAAAATCGTGGGTCACAAAAACGTAATACGCACCAAGAAGACAGGCAAATATATAACAGTGGGAGATACTTCATCGTATTCACTAAACAGTAAACAAAAAATTGAAATATCTAACAATAAATTGTCATGAAACACTATGCCAGTACATATTCTTTGGAACTGAGTAATTTGTGTTGCATTTGTTCATGTTCATTTTTTCCTTGACATTATCCTGTGTGTAATCTTACCGTAAACCCAAGCTACGAGAACACATTCGAAAAAAGATATAATCATGAGCGAAAATGTTGCGCTGTACCAATCCATCAACGTCAATACGAACATACCACCCTAAAATAATAAACAGATTATTAAAATTATTAAACATAAACTTTACTATTTAAAACTAGCCCAAAAACTACGAGTCACGACCAGAAATATATGGAAAATAATCGATCGGTTTCGATTAAATGAAATTCGATCAGATTAATCGAAATTTCAATGGATTTCGATTAAGCCAAACTACGAAAGATCTTGACTTCGGTGCAATTAACTTTCAAATTTATACAATTTCAATTAAACGAAACTTCGATCGCTTGCGATTGCACTTATTTTTGACCGAGACTATGAATTCCACAAGCCAATGTTGTTATTATACACCTCAATGTAGCATTTAAAAATCGCTGCGTAGCATTATATTAATTTTAAATAGTACGCAAAATATTAGCTACTTCATCAATATTATCGGTTACAACGCAAATATCTAGTAACTGGCTTCCTCAAAGTGGGAGTGGGCGCGCTCCCACGGGAAAATGGGTGCCCACATTGGGGACACCAGACAAAATTTTCTATTTCCACAGATGAGACATTCCAGTTAATATAAAATTTGACAATTTTTTACAAAAACCTCTTTCTGGTAGTCAAAATCAATACACGTTTTTGTGAACGTTTTCTGAAAACCATTGAATAAATTTTCTAAATTTTTAGATTTCAAATCCGGGAGGGGGTCCTTCGGTTCAAGCCAGGAGCCCCGCAGTTCATGCGTCCGGGCAAAAAAGGCGCCCCGATTTCGAACCAGTTGGCCCCAATTCATATATTCTGGCAAAACTTTCAGCGAATGGAGAAACCAGATTAGAAGTTGATGCAACAATAATCTGTCTAATTATTTTGGAATGACCGACAATTTCATATCCTATATGAGTCCCATTTTGCAATTACTTTGATAGATAAAACTTGTATAACTAAATATGCTTTATCAGAACAATTCATTTTGACGAAAAACAAAACTTCACAAAAACAAAATAATCAGCATATCACCATAATTTTTAAAATTTAAGCGCTGTTCGATATTTGACCGCGACATGTTCGTGATATATTGTAACTATTGTGTTTTCGATTTCTGAACGACGTTGGTTCGAATCACAACAATCACTTATGGCAATTGTAGTATGTTAGCATTGATCTCTAGCAAGCCGACCTGGATGAGTTGGAAGTAATCTTTTTGTCTTGACACTGCTGCAGATCACAATAAATGCGATTTATAAAGCAAATACAATCTAGCGTAGAAGTGGTAAACCTATAAACATACAGAAGACGGGTCTTTAAAGCAAAATCCAAAGTTATTTAGCCGATTTTTTAAATTATACAGCTTGAAGAATGATGCATTTACTTACATAGCTAGAAATTTCTGTTTAGTTTTGAAATGAAATTAAAAACTACTGAAATTTTTGTAGTGATATAACTTTATTTCACATGAGCCGGTCCGGACCGCTCCTGTTCAGATTCACTCTGTGAAATTTGAACGTTTCCGAAATAGTTTGATTAAAGAGAGGACCTCATTCGGCCAACAGTGACCCTTATTTCGATAATACTATTAATAAATAATACTGAAAACTGAAAAAAGATGGGACGCTTTCCCCCAGAGCCAAGTAAACTTCCGAACATGGTTTTGATCCAACTCTCAGGTTCCAGAGCATGGTTATACTTTCTCCAAGGTCTTCGGCTTTAATATTTCAGGGCCCAAGATTTGAGGATGGGGTTTAACTTTTGAACATTTGCAAAAGCGCTGACACCTTGATTTCTTAGAAGATAGCATGTAAACAGAAATAAACATTAAACTAAGATAACGCCCGCTATGAGCTGTTTTAGTTTGCATCACGTCGCGCAATATGGAAACGACGCGGAATGATAATGCAGCGTTTGTAATGATTTAAATAGAAATATATACGAAAACAAACTTGTGCCATTAGTAGAGAAAACCTGTAGTCTAACCGATAAATTATATTTGATGTATTCAGGTTGTTCAAAATAAAAAGTGGGTATGCCAAGACCGGCGGACCGGTCCGAGCGGTTGCAGTCCGGATCACAAAAATTACCACCCGGTTGCATCTATTGTTTATAGTAGGTGCATATTTGCGAGTTTTGACCGTGTACTATAACGTTGTTCAAGATACAAAATAGTGTATTATTTCAAAATAGCTCACCTGCATAATACATGGTATTCCCGCAAAAAACATGAGCACACACGCCACGCCGGTGAAAGCCACTTTACGCTGGCGGAGGTAGCCAGGAAATTCGTCAACCAAAGCCGAAACCAGAGTTTCAAACATACCAAACTGAAACATCAAATAATACCATTATAGAATCAAGTGAATGTAAACGTTACAACCGTTAGGTTTATATACGTACCATGGATAAGAAAAAGAACTACTAAGTCATACATATCTACGTCCTGTGTTTGCAAAATAGACATGACCGCAGCTCCACCTATGTTGCCGGTTAACCTATGCATCACGAACAAATCGGCCCATGTCTCCTTTAGAGGCCGGACGTTATATCGTGAGAAAAAGAACAGGTTAGAGTATGCGGTTAGGGGGCGGTACCCCCCTCCCGACGTAAGCTTTAGGCTTAATATATGGCCCATACGTGGGCCTTAGCTTTACACTCAGCCTTAAGCTTAGTATATCGATAACGACATTTTTACTCTGCCCCTAAAAGTTACATTAGCCAGCAAATATTGTGACTGTACTATTTTAGTAAGATCGGGCTTCAGGAATAGGGGAAGGTTGAACGACACCTATTTCTCGGAAAGCGACGCCAATCGCCGACCTTCCCATACAACGGTCCATTCACTGCTCTACTTGGATTCCCTATATTTTTGGTCAGCAATGAAAAATGCAGTGTTCATAACATTACGTAACCTTAAGATCCCAGAGTTTAATCGTTGCTCGAATTGTTAGTTAAGAAACCAATGGACAAAATTTCTACTCTAAGGTTGAAACATAATCAGATATATACATATAAGTATCTCCACCTATTGGTAAGCACGAATCGAACATAATTTGATGGATCTGACTTTTGCTATCGCCTATAATATAAGTTAGACGATGTCGGATAGACTACATTAGGATTTACAGTGCTTGTTACGTTTGGTGACTTGTTTCTGGAAGCAATATTTATCCAAGAGTAAATCTCTGTGTAAATAAATAAGCAACAAACTTTAAGTGTAGAACCAACTTTAGATCGTTGAAGATAGATTCAACATCCCTTTAATTCGCTTAGTTTTCAGAAGAAAACAATAAGATCAAAAATTATACTATTGTGTGTAACAAAAAACTTCGAAATTTTTTCTCAATTATATATCATGGAAACGGAGCGAGCGGACTTTCCACTGAGGGCGCTAGGGGGAAATTTCTTTTGTCAATGTCGCTGTCATTCATAACTCATTTTCGGATGGACGGATTTAGAAATTTTTTTGTTTGATAGCAAAAGTGACGAAGATATGCCCTACATTTGAAAGCGAAAGCAGCCCATATCTCGCGACACAGGCTTTGCATCGAAAAATAGATAAGTACAGGTAATACTTTTTATGGGACCACCCTCTAGTCGCTGTTGGCCCGAATTTGGTTCATCAACCCTATGCCAGAAATAGCAACTTTTCAAATTTCACCGTGTTATTGCTTGATTTTACCACACAATGAGTTCATATTAGGTTACGATGCTTTTGCTCTCTAGAGCCCAACTTGATTATATTACACCTTTTCTTGGGTTTCAAGTGTATTACGATCGAAGTATATACCCGATTTCCAAAATGTAGTGAGTTTTAATTTGTGTGCTTATTTACTGCTTGCAGGGCATCAAGAATTGTCTATGTATGTTTATCGGTACGCTCAACACGATGGTTTGGTTATCTTTGGTCTAGCACAAGTATATCATGCCTTTTAAGGCGTTTTCATTGGGTTTACGGTAAATGAACCCTATTTCCAGATAATGGTCCGTCTTCAGTAGTTTAGTACATGGGATGAAAACTAGCCTATATATCGGGTTTTCGGTATGATGAACAGAATGATTATCTAAAGCCCATTTTTATGCCTAATTAATGGGTATAGGGTCAATGACCCGCTTTGAAGAATATATTCTGTCTTCAGTTGTTTGGTTACGTATTGCGTATAGGTCACCACGAACTGACTATATAGGTTTTCCGGTAAACTGAATACAATGGTTTGGTTATCTAGAGAGCAGCACAAATATATAATGCCTTATGTGTGAGTTGTTTTCGGTGGGTTAAGGGTTGACAAGGTTTTCAATGGGTTCAGCGTTCAAGAGGTTTTTAGCATGGAATACTCATCCAACACAGCCTGTTACAGCTGATGAAACAAAATAACTTAAAAATGAAACGACGCTCGCTCTGTTTCACCTTCGCTTTCGAGTTACTAGTTTTATATGCCGTTCCAACATGACTGATGATCAGAACTAGTGAAACTCGCTTGCGAGCCAGAATTCGAGTGGTGAGAACAATCCCCCGAAGTCTGTTGTAGAAAGCACAGACATACAAAGCCTACACACAGTACGCAGGTGCAGCATTATATAAACCGTGATTGATGAGTCATAGTTACGCCCGCCTCTTTTGATAGCCAGCGTATGCAGTAGACAAATCATCATACGAGTACAAAAACAATCAACTAACAATTTAATAATTCAATAAAACCCTAAATTGACCGTGAAAAGAACGTTAAAGAATTCAAACCGACACTTGAGCAAAATCTCATTTTTCATACCAAGTATGAAGCAGAAGTGTGAAAAATATTTGCCACACAATATTTTTGACACTAGCAATAAGCTTTTTGGCCCAGAAAACCCCATATCCGACACTAAAATCAACAATAAGCACACATTTAGGTGCATTTCCCACGACTTTGCACCAAATATGAAATTTGATGCCAACTATAAGCTTATAGACTCCAGATTGGGAAGTAGTTGAAAAACGTGTTATATATCATTGGAAAGCCCTGGTAAAGCTTCATGGAATAGGCCTATCGTTTACTTATTGAGAAAAGTCGCAAAAACTGGAGGGGGTGCCCGAAAAATGGGCCAAAATGACGATATTTTGCCCATAACTTTCCCACGGGAAAAAAATTTAAAAATCGGGCTCCGTCACTACTCCTAAATCGACCATTGCGGTTCGAATGAGCTATCTTTCATCAAAATCCGCCCAACCGTTATCGAGATCAGGTGCGACAGACACACACAGACAGGACCTCCTCAACCCCCCCTCCATATAGAGCCAAAATTGAAAGTTCTCGTTCCACTCGAATTCAAATAACTGGTCAAAACTGGCTCAATCGACTAGCGGTGGGACTCCGAAATCATATATAACAGGAGCGCATGATACGTTTCAGTGTTTATACGAACGGATCAAGCAGATTTTGACATAAACTTATTTCGCTTATCAATGCCGCTCGAACTATATATAACATTTTGCATTTATCGAGAATTTATTTGTCAAATTTCGCTTACAAACAGTAGAGGGGAATACGAAAATTAGCTGCGATGCGTATAAGATTGCAGATCGTACCAAATGTTTACTTGTCCGGGTGAACTATGCGCTTTCTCTGTTACTTGAACCCATTCAACACGATTCCATTATTATATAAATATTTTATTAACCGATATCTATTGGGTGGTGTATTATTGTATTTCCGGGCATTCGCATAGGCCCATGAAGAACAATTTGAAGCCTCGAAATAGTCATTGAACATAGACGAACCACGAACGCTCCGTTTTCCTTCGTCATGCAGCATACAAATTCATTAATGAATACCATTCAGAACAGCACTGCTCTCGCTAACTATACTTTATCCAACTTTACGAAACTAGATCAATACCTAGTTGCTAGCCTTTCTATTTTTTGATATCACTGTTTGGCAGTGACCATTAATTTATAAACAGTGAAACTACAGCAATTAACAAAGTACGGTCATTTGCCATCCATAAAGAAGTATCCAACCCTTCCTACGGGCTTACTAAGCGCCAATAATTAATAAACGCAGGTTTATGAACTACCACACACTGATCAGAGCAGAAGGAATTTATTGAATATCTGTGAAATTGGTGAATTCTGATGTCGAATATGTAATTTAGAGAGACGTACGCAGCTATATTACCCATCAATGTATAAAATGAGTTGTATATTAGCCATTTAATTATGCTTGCTTGAACAGTCTGGGCTCTCCAAATTGGGGGCCTGGCATTTTTCGGTTCCCCCTGGTTCAAAACAGGTGCCCCCCGTTTCATGTTTCATGGCAAAATTTTGGGCTCCTCCCGGTTCACCACCTCAGGGAAATATTTTTAGTTTCCAATCGGTCCAAAGTACAAAAAGTTTGATCAAAATCTGTACATAAATTCTTTTGTCAAAATTTGCTTCAAAATAGCTTTCTCTCCATCAAAAGCGTTTTGGCAGTGTTTCTGACACGATTTTTAACCGTTTTTCTCTTGGCAAAATGCCCCCTGGTAAAATCGGGCGCCCGTGGTTCATGCCCCCTGGCAAAATTTTCAGCGAATGTAGAGCCCAGACAGTTGGGGATACATACCCGTTTATTGCCTGTTTAGGGACTCACAATCTCAATACATAAAAGGAAAAATCGTTCTATATAATGAGGCCAAATACAAACATATATCTCGAGCGGTTACGAAGATATTGCCGGTTTTCGTGTATTTTAGGTTTCATGGGTCCATTCAATAACACATTTGAATCCAACACAACAGAGACTCACTATGTGCAACTATGCAGAATAAATTGTTCTACAAAATGAGACCATTAATCCCAACATAGCTCGAGTGTTTGCGGAGATATTGCGCTTTTCGTGCATTTTTGGGTGTTGGAGGCCCATTAAAAAGCGTTTGACCCAAACCCTGCATTCTAAAAGAGCCATGTATTAAAACAGTACATATAGCCATATAGAACTTTTTGCTCTGCAAAATGAGCGTAATTTGGCTCAAATATCCACGCCACCTGTCGAGATAGAATATCCGCGTCTAACTAAAACGCGCAAACAGAGATTTTAAGCTTTCACATGAGCTATCGGAATAACTTCACTCAGCCAAATTTGAGGTATGCGTATCACCCCCTAAAAACTCAGAAACGAACACCGTCGAAAATTTCAATATGCTCGGTTCGCTTACTACACTCTGAATTCAACTAGGCAGAGCTGGCCGCAATAGGTCGTGATAGCGATAGTGTGGCTTTGACCAAGCCTATCGCACTTTAGACGTTGTAGCGTCATGCAAAGATTCAGCACGCTCGAGTTTTTGAAAATACCACAAACCCCGAATAGTTAATTTCATCACTCCAAGTAGTAATTTTCTCGTACTCTAGAAACTGACTACACAGACAAAACACCGGTATAACTAAACAGAATTTGCCACAAACTGAATAAATGTATTTTACCAACAAATAAATATTGCGGCTTTACTCTGTCTCAACATTAAACACAAGTTTCAAACTTCAACCTTTCTCTACACGTATAGCCGCTTCACGTTTCATTGCCGGTACTACATAAACTGAGAATTATTTTTCTTCAAGACAGTAAAAAACTTTGAAGCCGAAAAAAAGCTTAGCTAAATTATTGCAGCTTGGTGTTCTTCAACATTGGTATATATATATATGCTTCCTAGCCATATCAGCCGTACATCAGTAAGCACTCATATGTAATGAAAACACAGTTGCATATAGCGTTCTGAAACATATAAGCAAAATATACCGCAATGTCTTTTTCTGTTTATCGATGACATATGCTCACTGTGTATGCTTGGATCCAACAACAACTATTATTTGTGTTACAAGCTACTTTTTCAATATTATCATCAATATATTGAAGTATGAAAGGTTAGAGGTCGTCGTGATAGCGGTATTCTTAAAAGGTTTGTAATGCATGTCTGCGATGCGGATATAGATATATAGTTGATTTCCCACACAATTATTGCGTACTTTGACAAAGCTTTCAATTATGTTGCAGACAGCGGAGCAATAATATGGACCGACGTTACTAACAGCACAGCAAAATGATGTCATCCGTTACTAACAGCACAGCAAAATGATGTCATCCTAGCGATTTGGATCGATAATTATATATAAACACAACATGTTCACGCATGACATACATAATTCCACGGAAATTTATATACTTTCAGCTCGCTTTGGAATATAGCGGAACTGCATAAAAGAAAAACTTACTGCTTTATGAACAAATGTACACAGAAACCAAAGTTTACAGAAAAACTCTTAAAACTGGACAACGGCAAACCAATTTGCGGAAATATAACCTGCGACTAAAATTATTGGCTTACTAAGTGCTGAACATAATTGTTAGAGCTGAAAGCCGTATAAGCCCATATGGCTAGGGCGGAGGTCAAATTTTTCGCCCGGAAGCACATGTGGAAATTCTATTGCCGATATAAGAAAGTTACAAAATAAAAGCTTCACATGTAATTGCTTCAGCAAAGGTAAAACCTCGTCACCATTATTTGGCCAAGCCAAAAGGAGAACTACCAAAGCTGTTTAGATATAATAATTCTGCGGAGCCATAAAAGGAACGGTCTATTAAAGCTGTTGAATACATATATCACGAAACCACTTCTTGGAAAACGACTAATACACTCGGATTAAATTGCATTTTCTGTGGGGTCTTGCCAGCATCTACAACCATGGATAAAAATAAGTGTTAAAATGAGAGACACTAAGCCATTTGGCAGGGAATAACCGGAACCGGAACCAGCAACCGGAACCGTCCATTTAAACCGGATCCGGAACCGGAACGTGGTTTTCGAAATTTATATATAGTACAACAGATGAAGGAAGAAATCAAGGTATAGTGGATTTAAAATGTATTAAAAATAACTTTTACATTAAACTTAATGTATTGCGCTGGTATTATTGCCTTTCTGAAACTTTAAAGAGACTGAGGAAGCTAATAATGTTTATTTATCGATCAAATATGTCGATTTTTGGACACCCAGAGCAAAAAATGCCTCCCACTATACACCATTGCGTATACTGCGTCAAATCGAATATGCTTACAAAGCTTGGAGCGTAGAATACACACTTTCGCTTTGTCTCCAGTCGCCTTCCTTTACTACACATACGTCTGTTACATATTCTTCTGTAGGAAACTCCAAATTATTGGTTTATATGATTCTACGAGAAAATAATAGATAGAAGGTAATTTTCTGATCAGTGGTCAGGGACACTGTTTAGGCTAGTGCCCGTAACTTTTGGACAAACAGTGCCCCTAGGTTAGATGATAACTTTCTAATCAGAATGCTATAAATGAGACACACTGTGATGCTACACGCACAGTTTCAATAAATACAGTTCTTTGCCAAGAAAGCAGTTTCTAGCTGCGTTGCAGATAAGGTTAGTTTACTTCAATTTAGAATGATTTACCAAGTTTACAAGCGCATTGGCGGGTTCTTGAAGCAATTTATGTTAGCCAAGCATACCCTAAGTATTTCTGCGTAAGCCATACTCTGTTACCTTGTTGGACCGGTTTAATTGAAACGTACCCCACAGACTTCTGGATGTGTAAAATAGCTGCTACAAGCATCGACGTGGCTTTGATTTGTTAACAAACTCCTGCAGCTTATGAAAAATTCCAACTAAAATTATGTGCCCTACTTACGTTTCAAACGTCAAATTGCTTAGTTAATCTTTTCTTTTGCTTGGTTGTATTGGAGCTTGATCATTGTATAATATATATTACATAGTTTGGATCAGAGATGAAGCAAAAAACGTGGAAATTTCAAACAAACTTTTTAAACCGGAATTCCGGTTCCGGTATGTTTTTGCCCTTTGCCGGAACCGCAACCGGAACACGATTTTCGCCGGAACCGGAATTCCGGTTACTCCCTGCCATTTGGATATGTCTGGAAAGTCGTTTTGCCTTTACGTGAACTGCTGGCAGGTAAGATACAGCGATATTTGTGGTACCATTCAACTCAGCCTTTCGTAGGCATAACGTAAGCCTTAGGCGTTAATCAATCGACTTATTCGGATGATTTTCGCATCTTTCAACTCAACTCGTCAATACGGTCCGAATGATATATAAAAGTGTACATTTATCGAGAACAATTTTTTCGAAAATTTGGAATACCTATGGGTAATACCGACTTCATTTTGGGGGTCTGAGAATAGGGGTCGAAGCTTCGGGGTCGATGTCGACCCCTTCCAAGGGGGGGGGAACCAAAAATAGGGGTCGAAGGTTCCCCCCCCCCCCCCCCTTGAGGGGGGGGAGGACGAAAATTCCCGAATTTACTGTTTAGGTTTTTCAGATCCATTCCGAGCCGTCCGATCCGTTTCTTGCAGCCTTCGGTCCGGCTTCCATGCCTTTTTATACTATATACAGTACATGTTTTTAGGTTCAAGGTCTTCGCGCCTTGCCTAGAAACATGTACTGTATATATCCGTCTATTTTCAGTTTACGGGCATATATATATAGAGTAGCAAAATCAAACGCCGGGAGCGACGTCAGAGAAACGCCAATGAACAGTTTGCGGCCCATGGCCCATGAAGGGCCGGCGCGTGGGGGGAGGGCGGGGGAGGGTCCGTGGTGTGTTGGTTTGGATCATTCGATAGTTTTCGTCAAAATGTGGGCAAACCTTGCGGCGATAACATCCAAACGAGCACGGAACACGATTCGCACAAACGGAACGACGGTGGACCAGCGGCAGAAATGACGGCGTGGTGCTGCGCTGCCCGTTGTAGCAGCAGTAAGTATTTTGAATACATATATATAGTTTTCCAAAGGGGTCGATAAGGGGTCGAAGAATTTTTCTTGAAAAAAATTTAAGGGGTCGAAATCGCAAAAAAATAGGGGTCGGCGTTTAGGGGGGGGGGGACAACCCAAATAGGGGGGGGGGGACAGGTCCGAGAGGGGTCGACCCCCCCCCTTCCCCCCCCCTATAAAATAAAGCCGGTAATAATATAAACACAAAAAATCGAATAAGTTTTTTGTCATCAATATTACCGAAATGGGTATTTTCTGAACCGCCTCGACGAAATGAGTCGAAAAATACCAAAATTATAGCTTTATCTGCAAAACTGACCAGTTTCAGGCTGGGAGGGGGTATAACCGAAAAGACACCGCGCTTGTACCAACATTGCGAATTCAGAGTCAACTTGAATTAAAAGCACTTGATTCTACTGTATCTCTCCGCTACAGCCGAGCAGACCAAAGCCTAAAAGATGATGTTATGTTATGTTATGTCGAGTATAGTTCATAGAAGAGTGCTTTCGGTTTCCCAACCAGACAGGCCGAGAAGCCGTGATTCAATGATCCGGTCACATATGTGATCTGAACTGACCAGGTCCCATCTCTGTCTCTGGTAAATATATGATATAATTCAGGTTTCCAACCTAACGATCATAATTTCGTCTTTCATATTCTTGACCTTCGGCAAGTGATCACCTAAGCCCCATCCAGTTGCATTAGTAATATTCACTATCTTCACATTTCGCATTATATATAATACTTGAACCGTCTGAACATGCTTCATCTGCTGGATTGAACCCATTTTTACCACAGAAAACCCATAACTAGGCACCCAACTATAAAATAAGTATTCCACATCTGTATAACTGAAAACTTCATTTATAATTAAGCTTGAAACACATGCGTGAGCTCAAGGCACTGATTTATGGAAATTCAACATGCTTCATCTGCTGGATTGAACCCATTTTTACCACAGAAAACTCATAACTAGGCACCCAATACTATAAAATAAGTATTACACATCTGTATAACTGAAAACTTCATTTATAATTAAGCTTGAAACACATGCGTGAGCTCAAGGCACTGATTTATGGAAATTCAACATGCTTCATCTGCTGGATTGAACCCATTTTTACCACAGAAAACCCATAACTAGGCACCCAATACTATAAAATAAGTATTCCACATCTGTATAACTGAAAACTTCATTTATAATTAAGCTTGAAACACATGCGTGAGCTCAAGGCACTGATTTATGGAAATTCAACATGCTTCACCATGCATTATTTAAAAATATATAATATCTGGTCAACAAACAAAATTTGTACAAAAAACCACAGGAATATTACACAATCTGTAGCCTTAGTAGGATGTATTTTAAAACCATTAACGAAGTTACTGAACTTTAAATAAGAATAACAATGAGCTAGAAAAAGCCATAAAAGGCTTTTACCTTTTGTATGATCAAAACATAAAACAATATAATTGTTATTTATATAGTGGTGTTCTTCGCCAAAGGTTACAAAACAGCAGTTGTCCGATACGAAATGCAATACGCGGTTTCGCATACTTACAGGAATTCTGGGTTCGTATAACTAAATATCTTATTAAGGGTCATTTCACGAAACCATGTACGTTTGACACACCATTTTTGAAGCCAAAATGAAACGTTTTCGTATGCACAGTCTAGACCCCTAACGACATAAAAAATCCTGAATTTTTCGATTATCGATGTCTCTATGCAAAACGAGCTACCTGAAACCTCCTACAGGGGCCGCAAAGGGTACAACTCGGGGTCAAATTTTAATCCCAAATAAGTCATTATTCTGTAGGGTAACACTGTGACACGTAAACCATGGTCTGTTTGTATTCAAGTCGGACCAAAAGGGTCACGGTCAACCCATTTGGAGGACGTGCGACCTAAAATTGGTGCAGCTAGGGCCCTTTTATGGTTAAAAATCTACCAATTTAGAACAATCCTGTCGCAGAAGTTTTTCTAGCGCAACGGAGACAGGACCTACAGATATCATTTTATGCTCACAAACCAACCATGAATGGGGGATGTCCGACAAAAAAATTTCAGGCAGATCCTTAGGCCTTGTAAAAATTGGCACCCCGATATGTGTTAGTCGATTGGCTACACCTGAGGTCGGGGGCTATACCTTCCTACAACATAAACTTTGGCACTTCTAGATTTATTTTAACACGCTGCTGCTGTAAAACAAACACACTTTAGGCGTTCCGATGTCTCAGGTAGCCGGGACCTCGAGGGGGGTTAGACGGTCAGCACGAAGAAGGATGCGCCGCCTGCGGTGCCATCAGAGAGTGTCGACCGTTGGGGAGAGGGGACCATTGCCTCATAAAGTAAGGGTAACCGCGGTATGAGCGTATATGCAATATGGTAGGCTCTAGGGGTTAGGTGTGGGTGATTATGCATATATAATATATATCATAGGTATCCATAGGGGTAGTGTGTTACTTTCCCAAGCAGTTGAACATTTCTAAGACGTGTTTACATCCCATTCAAAAAAATTGGTTGTTTTCCATTATCCCCCCGCCCAGCCCGCGTTTGCCCAAAAATGATCAGATTCCGGAAATTTTGGTATTTTTATAATCCTCGAGATCTCCCCCGATTAATTCAACCAAAAAATTGAATTTTTAAAATTTTAGATTTTTTCTGGCACCCCTTGGGAACCCAAAAATTTTTTTCTTCAAAATTTGATTTTTACATTACGATTCGACGCGGCTTGACGACCTGAATCGAATCGTGATATTTTTAACGGGATCCGGTAACCGATTCTTAAGTTTTGGCCAAAAATATCAGAGGCTGATAGGCTCAGCAGTTGAACAGTTTTTGGCCATAACTTATTTATGTTGGATGCTTTTGTCGGATCCCGTTAAAACAGCACCATCACACTCAGCTCGTCAAGCCGCGTCGAATGTGTGTAAAAATCCAATTTTGAAGAAAAAATTTTTGGCTTCCCAAGGGGGCCCCGAAAAATCTAAAATTTTAAAAATTCAATTTTGGTCGAATTGAACAGGGGAGGTCTCGAGGATCACAAAAATACCAAAATTTCCAGAATCTAACCATTTTTGGGCAAATGCTAGCTGGGGATAATGGAAAAGAACCAAAAATTTAACTATTTTAAGACAAATCCAAAATTTTAAGTCAACATTGCTGAAAACTATGAGCATAAATTGGGAAAATTAGTTATGATAATCTGTCCTTAGGGTTTTTATAGCGGGAAGGGGGTTCTGACCCCTCACTGTGCTTGTGTGATTCCAGAAAAACACGCCGTTCCCTGACCCTTCAGTTTTCATTTTTGACCATCACAAATTGTCATTTCATGCATTTTTTGCAATTTTCCTCAATTTTTGATAAAAATTTGCCTAATTTTCTTAATTTCTGTTTAAAAATTTGTCCCTTTTTGCCCAATATCCCCAAGTTTTGCGAAAAAATTCCCCAATATGTGCTAAGAATTCCGAAAGCTATAAAAGGCATAGTGTTAACCCCTAGTCTGGCCTGGCGACACTGGGCAGGGAGACCATCTTTTCAAATCCCTTATGTTCGTCAGATTTTCCACCACGTCTGCCCTCCCATTCAGTCGAAACCCCTATGTTCAACTGCTCAACGTTTCTGTATGCATGGTTTTTAAATATTAATTACCGCTAATTCCACTGCTGAAAAGTAATTGTTAGCTTGAAAATAAATGCACGGTAGTAAAACTACATGAAAATATTTAATATTTTTATGTAAAATTGATTCCCGCCACTTATTTCTCCCGAGAATGAACATGGGACCCACCGAAATTCCCCCCACACTTGTTACGGGACACAGTGACATTGCTTCCCTGAACCTAGTCTCATCGGGGTAAAAAATTCCGATGGCCTACCCCACATACGGAGGGCATCTACACGCCAAGGAGCCATACCCACCACGTATATATATATATACATACATCATAAAACATAGTATTTGATTTTATTTTATACAAGCGTTTACCGTAATATTACTTCATTGTCTGATTTACACGCACATCAAACGCCTAAATTCGTTAGCATATGTTCGTTGAATTTTGTCGGGCACAAAAACATAAATTGAAGGGTAACACTTTGGGGGGCGTGGCAGTAGGCACCACGCTCCAAAAACGAAAGTCATGCCTTTTCCAGCTCCACCAACACTGGTAAAGCTATAAATCACCATAATACTAGCTTTGCAAAAATGGAAAGCGGGACCCCCCACAGGAACCGACTTTCATCACCGGAAATGCTGCAATTCCCACTTGGAATTAGGGGGCCACTTTAGAGCACCCACATTTTCGGTACATGCGGGGAAGCCAGATATATACTACTGAAAACTATCGTTATTAATTATAACTTGATCAAAATTAGTCCAAATTATAAATTATTGCCCAACTTATACTGTCTTACGATTATGACTGAAATACTACGCTCGAACGGTGGTACGTTTTTCGCACCGTTTACGTGTCAAAGAAAGATTATATATACGCATTTGCTTAGTACAGCAGCTGTACAGAAATCCCGTATATATTTTCCCCCATTGCTTATATATACTGTGTCGGTGCGAGCAAAAAAAACAAGCGTTAGAAGAAACCATATTTCATATAGTGTCACGTTTTGAAAGAATCGATTTCAAAATGTGAATTTAATAATAAAAGTGGCAATCGACATGTAATATTCAATAGATTTCAGTCAATAATAAACAAAGCAATTAATTTACGCGGGGCAGCCATAAAGCAGCCTTAAGACTTACATAAAAAATAAAAAGATCACAATTTTAAATAATATTTTATTATTGTTTTGAACAGGATATATATAACAAAACAATGTAAAATATTATATTCCATTGTACAAAGAGTCACACTGAATTAATATTTTAAAACTGACATTTTGACGAACAACTGACGACCCAAACAATTACAGTCAATTTGTATTTAAAACATTTGATAGGGACAAAAAATGGTTTTATAGCAAAGCTATGCTGCAGTAAACAGCCCAAAAACGACAATAGGCAGTTTCTCACGGTATCATTTTAACAACCCCTATTATCTGTTCACCTTAATATTAAAGATGTTGTTGACAAAAATCGAAATCCTCTCGTAAATCCGGTTTATAACCCCTGCTGAAATAGAATGTTCTACATTATTTACAATAAAAGTCAAAACGTGACTGGCCGAACAGAACTACGAATGGCGTATGTATATAACGATTCGGTAATACATTTTTAACTTTTAATTGAGAAAAGACATCACAATATAGTAAAATATGTAACATCATGGTGTTTACATATACACAAGGTACATAAAAATACCACTGCACTGCTATGCAGAAGAATTATAGTGGCATACAATGACTGACACACGGATTTTCGACCGAAACTACAATTCCAATCCTGATAGGGGAATCGAATTTTGACCCCTCCGAAGTCACAACATTTTGCAGCATCTTTGTATATCATATGTACATACGATGACTGGGACACGGATTCTCGACCGGAACTACAATTCCAATCCTAATAGGGGAATCGAATTTTCACCCCACTGAAGCCACAACATTTTTCAGCTTCTTTATACATCATGGGTACATATACATACGATGACTGGCACACGAATTCTAGACCGGAACTACAATTCTTATCCTGGTAAGGTAATAGAATTTTCACCCCACCGAAGCCACAACATTTTTCAGCTTCTTTATACATCATGGGTACATATACATACGATGACTGGCACACGGATTCTCGACCGAAACTACAATTCCGATCCTGGTAGGATTACCAGCTGATACAGAAGCGGTGTCCCAAACAGGCACGACGAATCTGAACCTCAGGTTGTCCTGTTTTTAAACACTAAGCCAAGCTTCGGTCATTATATATTAAATATTTTCCCATTTCTTAGCATGTGTTTTTATACACCATAGTATGGCGTTACGCAAGAATAAAAAATCTTAGTATGCATCAATACGTATCTACACTATAGTTGGACATAACAGACGAATTCTGAGTATTTAATATGTAATTTAGAGAGCTGTACACAGATATATTTTAGCATTCAATTACAAAATGAGTCAACGAATATCAGCGGTGTTGCTTGAATAGTTGAGAAGATATACCAGATTGTTGTGCTCACAATGTGCAAGTACATAGAAGATAAATTACTCTGCCAAAATAAGACCAGAAACACCTACGTAGCTCGCGCGATAGCGTTTATGTTATTATTTCCGTATATTTTAGGTTCCATGTGCCCATGGAAAAAATCGTTTTAACCCAAATCCTACATACTAAGATTGCAAGGTATTATATATATACATTTGTATATATAATCTTATTTCCTCTACCAAGTGAGCCCAATTTGACTCCGATATCTAAATCTGTTGTTGAGTTAAAATAAGTAACGCAATTTTTTGGACCGCTTCGAAATCCGACCCGATCCCATTTGGCCCTCTTTTTCGGGGGAAATGCTGGAATCGGTGTTCTCGCTTAAATTAAAGGCACAAATAGAGATTTCAAATGAACTATCGCGCGACTCATTCCGCCCAACTAAAGTTGAGTTATGCGTGTAATCCTGAAAAGCTAATAAGAAATATTGTCAAATTTCACCAATCTCACGACTAAAAAGAATTATTCCCTTCGCTCATTTTACTAACCACATTCGGAATTCGATAAGAAATAATACCCTACATGAAACAGATACCAATATAGAACAACATTATTACCATAAGCAATATTTATTACTTTTGGTTAAATCCCGCTCAAACTAAAGATTGATTCCACCGGGAATCGAACATCGCGCCTTCCACATGCGCAGCAGACGTGCAAACCCGCTTAGGCTAAAGATTGGGTCCACCGGGAATCGAACACTGAGCCTTCCGCATTAACATCAGACTGTGCTAACCGATACACCATAGACCCGGTTGAAGCGGTTGGTAATTTATGATGTTATTGTAACTATTATAACACTTTTCTGGCATTTTTCTAAATCATATTGTATGATCGCTACAATTACGATTGTACACGTCATGTGACTTTTGTTTTTAGAAAACACAATGTATACTACTGAAAGTATAAATAGTAAATAATTGTGATCAGAACAAAATAATGCTATAGAAGCTATTCTGCGCGAATGTCTTTATCTATAAACTGACTTAGCACACAGCTAATTTATTATTAAATCTAAGAGGACGACATGACAGATATTATTCTTACCTGGCTGTCTACTCCGATAGTCAGCAACATAATGAAGAATAGTACTGCCCACAACGGCGACAACGGAAACTTTGAAACTGCTTCAGGATATACGACAAATGCAAGACCTGGCCCTAAAATAAAAAACCAATGAATCACCAGGATGTTTGCAGCAGCTGTATTCACCAAGTAAGTTTAGGAGGGGAGCACAGGATCTTACTTTTCCACTTGAAAAAATCTGCTCCAACCCCGCAGATTTGTGTGTTCTCACCCATTGCGATGTTCTTCACAAAAATTTTATAATTTTTGGTTTTCAGCATTGTTTTCCATTCCCCTACAACCCCACCTTTTCCGTACTTGCAGAGAAGCCAGTTCAGCAGACACTACTTTTATAAATACACAATGGCAGACACAATATTTGTGAAGATTATTTGTGCCTACAATTATTAAAACATTACCATTTTGCGGTGAGATAAAACATTCTCTACCTCTCGAGGAAGAAAGCTCAACAAGAACAACAACAAATGTGTATAAAAAGTATGAATGCTTTATATTTTTCAAATTTTCTAAACACGAGCAACGGATTATTAAACAAAATATGCTGTTACAGAATGTGGTGAGTTTTCAACGGCTTCTCCGTGCTCTCAAAATTTTTTTAGTTACGAACTGGAGGACTGGTTTAAAACCACATAATGTTAATGGATTTCAACACAAGGCATATTCGTGGCACTCCCCCAGTTCGACTGTCGGCTTCTGCAATTTAAAGCTATCCAAACACACTGTTTTTCTTCGCAAAACATTAAAGTTAATAAATCAACTCAGAAAAGTGCAAATATTTCCCTGACTTAGTTTAGAAACTGTATATAAACGAATTTTTCACATATATTTGCCCAATTTTTTTGTGCCACGTTGCACCTTTCCAACAGAAACTAAAAAATTTACGGTGTGGATTAAACCTGAGATTCATGAGCGAGCACCAACTTGAAACCGGAGGACCGAAAATGCCATGGTGCCTAACCCTTCAACTTCAAGAAGCCAGATAAATGGGCAAAAATTATTAGCGGAAGTTAGATTATACTAATATATACCGTCTAAAAATGGTACCATTCCGAAATATGAGAAATGTTGTTTCTATTTTTAAAGAATATTTAAACCCGCCATACTACTGATTCTACTCATGCATTATTTTGCATGCTCACCCATTAGGTCAGCGGGAAAAACCTGCACTTAACATAAAGCTCCATCGGACGTCTACAAACACAATGATCGAGCACCAATGTATTTCGACTGCCCCTGTTCATGCCCCCTACCTAAATTGTGGCGTCCTTGCTCATGCCCTCTAGATCAATTTTGGATTCCCCCTCTTCATGCCCCCAAGTACTTTCTTGAGCGCCTAAAAATAGGGATTTTGTTATATGTTTGTTTGTTACATACACGATTGTTATATATGTTAATATCCCGTATGAACCCTAAAATTTTCGGTTTCTCTTTCTCCGGGGCTGAAAAAATATCCTGGGTTCTAGTTTCTGGTATGGCGAAGCAATCCATGCAGTACTGTGTATAGAAGGTTGAATAGGTTCATCGTGAACATACATCCCAGCTCTCTGAATCCGTCAACAAACTCCAACCTGGAGCTGTTTTGTTAAAATAAGTTTAATATGAACAACTTCAACAAAGTTTAGATGAAAAAATCCTACGGAAAGAATTTACGTTTTACAGAGGATTTGTTGAGTTAGAACTTTGTTTAGTCATGGTTTTAAGAGGATTTAATCTGCGTGCATATAAAATTCCGGGCCAACAAATGTGATAAATTTAAAACAAAAATTTTAACCAAATTTCCAGTCCTGTACGACTTTTGCCGTAACCGCAGCGCGAGCAGTTTTATGCAAGAAATCTGGAATTCCGGATTCTCCGTCTTTATTAGGTATTTGTAATTGCATTCAGTGTTAGCTACAGATATCTGTCGTGTTATTGGCAGTTACAATGCTTTATGGTGCGCCAGGTTAAACTGGAGGAGAGGCAACAGGTGAGCTGGGGAAATCATCCTATGTATTTTCAGCCCCCTCCCCAGTTGTTATGAACTGATGGAACCGAATAAATATGATGTATTCTGGCTTTGGTTTCCGCCAAATGAATACATGTTTAACACCATAACAATTTTAACAATACGTATAACGCATATCGAATATTGGAGTGTTGACAAGACATGGTAGTATGCAATCAGAACATAAATTCATGCTGAAAAGTGAAGGCTAGTTTAAGGTATATAGCATATTAATCTGACCTCTCCACGGAGGCCCTCAGAATTTCGGCGATTTCCCCAGGTAAATTTGAGCTACCTCGGCTCAATACCCGCACCGCACACCCGTTATTTTAATGTAACACACAAAAATGATCATCCTAACAAAAAGTATTTACGCAACACAACATTACTGCATATATTTCGACTATTCATGACAAAATTCTAAAAAAAGTTAAGTGAGGCCTGCAGATATTCGCATTTTTTAGTAGGTAAGTGATAAATCTGCAACAGAAATAACAATATATACATATGTTGTACACGCATGAAAACATGATAAAATGTAACCCACGAGTTAACCTGGTACTTTTCCGCCCAGCTAACTCTGTCAACCCCAGAGTGGGGAGGGGGGTTTCCAAACCCTATGTCCCTGAGATTTCAAACTATGTCAACCCCTCCCAACTAACGAAACACCCTATGTTCAATTAAATCGAAAATTTTGAAAGTTTATAAATTTATGTTTTCGATAAACAAACTGTATTTAAATACAAATTACTACTATTTCTAATGCTAACACGTTGTTTATAACCTGATATTTCTTGCACGATAGCAAAAAGTACTTAGAAATATTTAGGATTTGGACCTAACACTTTGAAGTTTTCCCCGAGAACGAACATGCCCACCACTTTTCGGAAAGCTGTATACAGGTCAGAGTAATCTAGGGGAAAATTCCCTAAGGTTTGACCTTGGGACATTTCAGCTCAATGCTCTCTCAGGTAAAATTTTCATCCTGCGGAGAGACCAGTTAATACCGGAATTCTCTTGTCAGATTGCATTTTCTCAATCTAACCTTATATTACAGTATGACAACGACGAACAAAGATATTCTGATGATATATTTCACCTAGCCTTGCGTCAATGAGAGTAAAAAGGATGCGAATACTGAAGCTTTGGTGGACGCACAATATATCACTAACAACTATTTTCTATCTACACTGCCCGACACATCTGTAACTGTAATTTACTGCCAAAGCATATACCATAAAATTCAAAACAAGAATAGTACACAACTGGGCTCTCCATTCGCTGAAAATTTTGGTTCCGAACCGGGAGGCGCCCGATTTTGCCAAGGGGCATTTGGCCAAGGGATAAACGGTTCAAAATCGTGTCAGAAACACTGCCAAAACTCTTCTTGATGGAGAGAAAAGCGATTATGAAGCAAATTTTGATAAAATTTGAGAAATTTTTGGCTTCAGAACGGAATTTTAGTATAAACTTTGATCAAATTTTTTGTACTTTGGACCGATTGGAAACAAAAAATTTTCCAAGAGGCGATGAACAGGGGGAGCGCAAAATTTTGCCAGGGGGCGTGAACCGGGGGCACCTGTTCTGAACCAGGGGGCACCGAAAAATGCGAGGGGCCCCCACCTCCCCAATTTGGAGAGCCCAGAACAAATGTACCAGCCACGTTAGAGATATACCAAAAATATTATATATGAATATATTTATCGTTGAATATTAATCAAGCATCAAACTAACCTGACGAGATTACATCTCCAACATCCCGATCGGCTTCACGCGCCATAAACCCAATAATCGAAAATACTACTATCCCGGCAAAGATCGACGTTCCACAATTAATCAGCGGAATTATTATTGCATCACTAAAAAATTTGTATGTTTCTAAATCTGTCTGTATGTATACGGTTAAATGCGAAAGACAAATTCAAAAACCTCCAAAACCACAATGCCTATGGCTGTGAAATACATGTTAAGTCCGGGCATGTATGCAAAGTTATACGAAAATATTACTATGAGGAAAGTAATCGTTTACAAAAATACAGTTATCGAAAACAAACTGGAAAAAAATTGTTATAACGGAGTTGAGCGGATATACGTACTATCATAATATAATACTGGCTTTTCCAAATAGAAGGTTCTGGAGGGCCCCAGGTATTTCTACCTTACCAGGTTCCCTAGGCAAATTTTAACTTTCTCCGTATTCGTGCACCGGGTACTTTTCCGCGAAGATAAGTATTAGCGAATTTTTCTATATGAATACAAAAAATATGCGAATTTCCCATATTTTACTGAAAAATCCCCAAATTTATCTCTGCAGGGCCAAAAACCGCTTAAATTTACACTGATTTGATATCCATAAGCGTGTTGTTAAATTACACAAATTTGTGACGTTTTGGCACAGCAACTGCAGTTTATGGTCCCCTCAACGCCGAAATGGTGTAACCCCATATACGTACCCTCCTAATACAATTTTGGTAGTTTGGAGAAGTTAGACACAGGCTGCATTGGAATATATTCTATCAATAACATATTTAATGATCTGCACATATTCATCATAATAGAACAAGGTATCCAAGCATTAAAAGAAAAAGGCGCTTCAAAAAGCGGATTGAAAGTTTAATTCCACTGAAATAAAGAACAGAAATATTAAAAGCTATAACTGGATAGACGAACTATATATTGGATAATGAATTTTGCTACATTTTCACTCATTATAATCTTAAAGGCAGTGTAAATGAGTAAAAAATTCTCGATTAAATCTCTTTATCGTCATATGGCAATTTGTGCTTCGCCCAGCTGGCACACAAAATCATGGGTAGCAATGTAGAAGCATGGTTAACAGCCCAATGTCTCGGCGGTATGCTTTGATTTTCGAGCCTCGCTACCATCTTTGCATTGATAATTTTGATTGCAGTAGTGTGGTTTTTAGTATAAAGACCCTAAATGGACAGTTCATTCCGCAAAAACATAGATTATATTAATTTGACACGTAAGTTTGACCAAAGTTCATAGTAGAACAAAATGTCAAAATCACTTACTGTCTTTCTGAAAAGTTGGTTTCCAAATAAACAAATATGTCCACTCGAAAACAAATTACCATAAAAATCGAACAATCAAACGTACCGATAACAGTTATGATGAAATTTATTATACGACGCCATTGTAATAATAGCACCCCACGCAGCACCAACAGAATAAAAAATTTGACTTGCGGCATCAAGCCACACCTAAAAAAATTTGAATACATTAACCACAGATATCTGAAAAGTTTGTACAAAAGAAACTATTATACAAACCGACATAAAAGTAAATGATTTCAAAATTTTTCTGCATAACTGTCGACACAAATACACTGTTTCGAGATTGAGTACCCTTACAATAGCGTTCTAGGAACTGATGTGCCCCAAGACACTTCGCACCAACATGCTTATTGAAATAAATCTATAACGTGGCCTTTTCACATAAGACTAGGTGACCCCAGGATTTCGGCAGCTGCCCCATGCAAATTTTAGATTCTCTCAGCTCGCCTCCGCTCTCAGTGTATCCCCCGATATTTCGAGGTGAGAGCAAAACAATCGTACACACAAAAAGCTATAGCAAATCATTAATATCACAGCTTTTATTTCGACTAATCTTATGATAAACTCCAGTAGCATGAAGCATGGCCCGTTTAAACGCGAATATTTGCTAAGAAATATCGACAGACGTGTTGTAAAAGCATGAAAAACATCAAAATGTAATTACAAAGCCACAAGCTAATTTCTGAGGCGCGATATTCGTCCAAACCGGTACTTCCAGATTGGAGCTAGGGGATTATAGCCTAAAACCTCCAGATACTATTTTTAAGACGGAGCGAACGGCGTTTAACCGAGTGCGCTAGAGGGGAAATCATGAAAATTTCCTTTTTTTGTGTGTTGCTGTCATTCATTTTCGGTTGGACGGATTTCGCACCAATGTTTCGTCCTATAGCAAAAGTGGCGATGATATGCACTTTAGTTGAACAAGAACAGCTCCGACTCCAGCTTCCCGGTCAAAGTGGCAAAATACAAGTTCTTAAGGTTCGTTGCAAAATCTGGTTATACAGGCACCAGTCTTTTGCAACCCATATCTCGCGACACTGGCTTCGTAAAATGTAGAACACCATGGAATCAGCTCATCGAGATCTACACCTTTGATGACTATTTTTGTGGGACCACACCCTGGGCCGCTGTGGGCCCGAATAAGGTTCACCGACGCTTTGCCATACAGCGATTTTTCAATTTTCGCTGCGTTTTTGCTTGTTTTTACCTTAAAATGAGTGCAAAATAGGTTATCAAGCACGCTAGATACGATGGTTTTGCGCTCTAGAGTCCAAATTGAATATATTATACCTTTTTGGCGGTTTCAAGGAGTTTTTGGTCGACGAACCCGATTTCCAAAAATGTAGTGTGTTTTCATTTGTCTCAAAATGTTTTGCGTGCCGGCATTAAGAATGGCCTATATATAGGTATTTATTAAAGCTGAACACAATGATTTGGTTATCTAATGTCCACGGTGCATATTTCAAGACTTTTCATGGTTTTTCAATGGGTTTAGGGTCAATGAACCCGATTTACAGAACATAGTCTCTCTCAGTTGTTTGGTTACGTATTGCGTACAGGTCAACCAAAAATTGCCATTATAGGTCATCTGGTAGGCTGAATACGATGGTTAGGTTATCTAGAGACCAGCACAAATACTTGATGCGTTGTCACTTGTTTTCGATGGATTTAGGGTCGACGAGGTGTTTGGATTTTCAATAGATTTTCAGGGTTCAAGGGGTTTTAGGATGGTATATTCATCAATCACAGCCTGTTACAGGTGATATAACAAAATAGCTTAAAATTGAAACTGCACTCGTTCCGTTTCACCCTCGCTTACAAGTTACTAGTGACACAATGGAGACATACAACATTCGTAAGAACACACCTTCATTTCCGACAACTTTTCCCATTTCGGAACTAGATAGTAGTATATTCCGTCGGATGCACCTGGGAGCGTACAGCCTCGAATACAAAGAATCACGAGCACCAAGTACGGAAACGTCGCTGTCACATAAACGACCTAAATAGAACATAGTCAGTTCAACTATTCATAAAATGTTCATCCAGTACACTTGAACATTTTGTTTTGTAAATACCAATAGTTAGCTATATTGACTGATCAGCAACTCCAGAAGCCTATTCCTAGCTAGATATCAGGGAGTACCGGAATCCCGGTTCCGGCGAAAATAGTGTTCCTGTTGCGGTTCCGGCGATGGGCAAAAACCATACCGGAATTCCGGTTAAAAAATTTTGTTTGAAATTTTACCATTTTTGCTTCATCTCTGAGCCAAAAATATGTAATATATTATACAATTATCAAGCTCCAATACAACCAAGCAAAAGAAAAGATTAACTAAGCAATTTAACGTGTGAAACGTAAGTAGGACACATGATTTCAGTAGGAATTTTTCATAATAACCTGCAGGAGTTTGTTAACAAATCAAACCCAAATCGATGTTTGTAGCTACTATTTTACACACTCAAAAGTCTCCGGATTACTTTCGAATTAAACCTGTCCAACTGAGTAACGGAGTATTGCTTACGTAGAAGTACTTAGCGTATGCTTGGCTAACATAAATTGCGCCAAACACCAGCCAGTACGCTTGTAAACTTTGTAAATCAGACTAAATTGAAGTAAAGTAGTGTTATCTGCAACGCAGCCTGAAGCGTCTTTTTGGCAATGAACTGTATTTATTGAAAGTGTGCGACCAGCATCACAGTTTGTCATTTATACCATTCTGATTAGAAAGTTATCATCATTATCATCTAACCGACGGGCACTGTTTGTCCAACGCTACCCTAAACAGTGTCTCTTACCACTGATCAGAAAATTACTTTCTATCTATTAATTTCTCTAAGAATCATATAAACCAATAATTTCATGTTTCCTACAGAACAACATGTAACAAACGTATGTGTAGTAAAGGTAGGCCACTGCAAACATAGAGAAAGTGTTTATTTTACGCTCCATGCGCTGTAAACACATTCAATTTGGCATAGTATATATACGCAAGGGTGTATAGTGGAAGGCATTTTTGCTATGGGTGTCCAATAACCGACATATTGATCAATAAAGAAACACTATTAGCTTCCTCAAGCTCTTTAAAGTTTCAGAAAGGCAATAATGCCATCGCAATACATTAAGTTTAATGCAAAAGTTATTTTTAATGCATTTTAAATCTACTATACCTTTATTTCTTCCTTCATGTGTTTTACTGTATATGAATTGCGAAGACCACGTTCCGGTTCCGGAACCGGTTTAAGTGGACAGTTCCGGTTCCGGATCCGGTTTAAATGGACAGTTCCGGTTCAGGTAAATTTCAGTTCCGGTTATTCCCTGCTAGATATATTGCTAATATGGTTAATTCTGAGTGTTAAATATTTAACTTAGAGATAAGTACACAGATATATGAGCATTAAATTAAAAATGAGCCATCGAATATCAGCTATGTTGTTTTATAGAGTTGTTAAGAAGATATATCAGATTATTCTGCTCGCATTGTGAAAATGCATAGAGGATACAATACGCTGCTAAATGAGACCAAAAACATATATAGCTCCAACGGTTACGGATATACTACCATTTTATGTGAGTCCCATGAAAACGGTTTTGAGCCAACTCTGAAGCGGAAACAGTGACAGTAGCCTCACACCACACTATTATCGTTTATTGTGGGTTTCATAGGCCCATTTTATAACCCGTTTTGCCCCAAACCCTACATTCTAAGAGAACCGCGTAGTAAAGCACTATATAGAGACTTATAAAGACTTAGGTATTTGCTCAGATATGAACACCCAGCTGTAGACTACATTAAGTAAAGTGAATTTAGAGCCCCTTTGGTCCACTTCTCGGAGGAAAATGATGGAATCGGACTTTGCGCCTAAGCAAAGGGTTCAAATAGAGATTTAAATAAGCTATCGCGCGAACCATTCGCACAGCCAAAGTTGAGTTATGCGTGTAACCCTAAAAACAATAACCGACATTGTCAATTTTCACTAATGCCACGGCTAGTAAGCATTCTTCATTTCCCTCGTTTAATTCACTGCACTCAAATTAGTCGAGTTTGAAACACACGCAATTAACAGCATTTTCTGGATGTGCAAAAGAACTCCAAGGAAAAAATATGAGGAACAAGCACATAGGAATTTTCACGGACAGTATGTCGGCAATTGGATCAGTTGAGAATCTAAAAATAAAATCTTCTATAGTTATTGACTGCGTACAAAGTCTCAATAGATTAGGTCATCGAAATCATCTTAGCATCGGCTGGATTAGAGGCCACGCTGGTCATGGTGGCAACGAAAGAGCCGATAAACTAGCACGCCAAGGCTCAAACGCATGCTTTATCGGACCTGAACCGTGCTTGCCTGTAACCAGCAGTCATCTGAAAAATGCCATCAAGGATAGAAGTACTATGATCCACTCCACCATATGGCATACCTGCAGCAAGTACAGGCAGTCGAAGATGTGTACACCCAACATTGAGCCCAAACGAGCAAAGTATCTGTGGAGGGTGAGCAAGGCCCGAATGAGAGTAGCAATGCACTTTCTAACAGGACATGGACCCTTTGGAAAACATATGAGGACTTTAAGGGTGACCACAGATAGCATGTGTAGATACTGCAAATCTAGCGAAGAAACAGCTGGACACCCAATGATGCACTGTGAAAAACTCAAGGCTCTGAGGAAATCCTTTACAGGAAAAGAAGAACTTAGTACCGATGATCTGACAGCATGTCCCATAGAGAAACTGCTAGGATTTTTTCGTAGTTTTTGGAATTCTTAGTGCAGTAATAAAAGTGCATCACAATTATTAGGTTGCTAGAAAGGATCTTTCGCATTAGATTCACGTAGAAAATTTTAACCCTATCCTCGAGTATATCTATCTATCTATCTTGAAACACACCAACAGACTTGTCGGATCGTCGACTGCATACAAAGATAAAGGTAGTAGAATCGTGATAAAACCGATACCGATATTGCAGCATAAAATCAAGAGAATGTTCGAAGTGCACCGTCACATTTACTGGACTCTCCATTATTGGGATCCCCCGCTGGGCGATTCCCCGGCCAAACTCGGGAAAAACCATCCGTGTTCGCTCCCACCTTATTTCATAATATCTGTACATGTCTGATGTTGATTCACAACACAAATAAAAATAAGTGGTGGTAAACACTTGCTATTAACCTCATGGTAATTTAATAAAAAAGTTACGATTCCTAATACCAACAGTGCCGAAAATTTGTACGTCTCAAAAAAAATTTAAATTTCGCCACTGCCCCAATAGAAAGTTTTCGACGGAAATGAACATGGTGTCCCCATGGAAATTCCCCGAGCCCCCCCCCCAACTTTTCTGGTCTGTCTACAACCTTCCGAAAAGCTGGGGGAGGGGTGGCTTCGGAAGCCCATGTTCATTCTCGAGGGAAATTTCAAATTGGGGAATAAATTTTGCTTAGAAATGATATTTATTTTCATATATTCATGTAGTATTACAGTTTTACAAGTATTTGTAGGCTATAAAACAGAGTGTTAGCATTAGAAATAGTAATAATGTTTAAAAAACATTTAGCATAGAGAAAACCTCAATTCCGAGACATATATATATAAAATTTTTGGATCTAGTTGAACATGTGGGTTTCGGCCGAGTGGGGGACGGACATGGTGGGAATCTCACGAACATAAAGGAATTGTAAAGTGGACCCCCACTATAGATAGGTCAGTTTTCTCGGCAAGCAGAAGGGCCAGATTTAAGTCTGTCTACAAGCTACATGCGTTACTTGAACAATTTACTTCATACACCTTCCAACACAACTTCTGCATAATTATGGAATTTTCTAACGAAACCATTATATTAAACTAAATATCAATACCACTAGAGACTTGTCGTGGTAAAGTTTTTTTAATTCTGAGCGTATCAATGCATACAATTTACCTCGCAATTGCACCTTAAATATACGAAGCCGTTCGTAACACGGGATCAGTAAAAAAGTTTTATGCAGATATGTAACCTCGAAAAAAGTTTTTGCAGCCACATATATAAGCAACCGCTGTAGCATCCTGGTTTTCCACACGGACGAGGAGAAGGCCTTAGGTATTTCGGCCTCCCCATGTGACGTCCAGTTCAGCCCCCTCCCGAGCACCTTTTTGCATGACTAAAATATAAGGCCCCACACAAGGCTAAAATTTCCACCTGAGGAAGAAAAATTTGGCAAAATTTTTTTGTGGATATAAAAAATCAAATTTTAGCCTTGTGGGGTTAAAACCAACAAAATTGCTGTAAGTCCATTTGGTTCAGCTATACAATGTGTATTATTATTACTATTAACTAGCGTAGCGTACCATCCTGTAGAAGTCGCCTTATACCATTATATATTATTTGTGATCGCCCAAAATCAATATACAACCAGTAAAGCTCGCTTCCGAGCCAGAATTCGAGTGGTGAGAACAATCCCCCGAAGTCTGTTATAGAAGGCACACACAAACAAAGCCTACACACAGTACGCAAGTGCAGCATTATATAAACCGTGAGTGATGAGTCATAGTTACGCCCGCCTCTTTTGATAGCCAACGTATGCAGTAGAACGAGTACAAAAACAATGAACTAACAATTTAATAATTCAATAAAACCCTAAATTCACCGTGAAAAGAACGTTAAAGAATTCAAACCGACACTTGAGAAAAATCTCATTTTTCATACTAAGTATGAAGCAGAAGTGTGAAAAATATTTGCCACACAATATTTTTGACACTCGCAATGAGCTTGTTGGCCCAGAAAACCCCATATAAGACACTAAAAGCAACAAAAAACACACATTTAGGTGTATTTCCCACGACTTTTCACCAAAAATGAAATTTGGCGCCAACTATAAGCTTATAGACTCCAGATTGGAAAGTAGTTAAAAAACTTGTTATATATCATTGAACAGCCCTGGTAAAGCTACATGGAATAGGGCTATTAGTTTGCGCATATCTCGTTTACTTGTTGAGAAAAGTCGCAAAAACTGGAGGGGGTGCCCGAAAAATGGGCCAAAATGACGTCATTTTGCCCCATAAGTTTTCCTACGGGAAAAAATTCAAAAATCGGGCTCCGTCACTACACCTAAATCGACCATATATATGTTAAATTTTACCGCAAAATAGCAAAATTTTTAGCCCACTATTTCTGAATTTATAAGCACTTTTGTTTACTCCCACTGACTTTGACCTGCGCCGGCTTCTTTCAAGTAGCCGAGCCAATCATCGACTGATTGACGCTTAGCGGGAACACCGCCACGCACTACAAAGCGTTTATATGTACCACATACCAGCTTCGTGGTGACGATGCTGCAGCGATAAACCTCGTATTAGTTCAAAATTGGGATTTATATCATACAACTAGCATAAACATGGTACATCGATAAGTGATGAAACAAAAACTACAATAATATAACATCCGCAAAACGCTGATATTTTAATTCGGTGCTACATTTCAGACAAAAAATTTATATATACCTGCATAGTACCTGGGTTCTCGGCGATTCTTGTCAGGGTTGAGTATCTCAAAATGAAAAATAGCCAAACGCAACACAGACATAACTTTACAGGTCATTTTTATTGACAACCAGCAAATACCACACATTGGGCTCTCCAAATTGGTGGATGGTTGGGGCCCTGGCTTCTTCAAGTGCCCCTAGCGAAAACAAGGTGCTCCAGTTCGTGGTGGCAAAATTTTGCATTTCATCGCGTCTTGGCCAAATTGTTTAGTTTACACTCGCTCAAAACATCCCCCAATGGATAAAATTTGTACTAAAATTCCGCCCTGAAGCAAAAAATATTTTAAAATTTACTTTAAAATCGTTTCTGTCCTCCAAAAGCGCTTTGGCACTGTTTCTGACTCGATATTTAACCGTTTTTATCTAGGCAAAATTGGAAGCCCCGTGGTATGGAACTTAAGGAGCCCCCGGTTCATGCCCCTGGCAAAATTTTCACTTTTAGTAAATTGAGAACCAAGACACACATACCTTTTCTTATAACTGTTCGTATGAAAAATCTTGTATAGATAAATAACACAATTAACCTTTACCAATGACAATCAAATATTATATACACGTCCGAAAAATGTATCTAGAAATAGCACTCACTTTTCCAGATGACTTTACACCTTTGAACAAGCACGCAAAAATTAAGCACCACGCAAGAAAGAGACAGATCAACAGCTCCCATCTAATGCTGCCTAAATCTTCAATGCCACTTGACAATTGCAGAACGTATCGTCTAAAAAATTTCAATAAATACATATTCCAAAAACCGTTAAACATATAAAATAAAGTATACAACGTATTTCAATAAGTGCAACAAATGCACACTTGCAATGGTTAAGTTTTTAGATTCTGAGCATAAGAGTATTATATAAAACGACATTGCTTGTTCCGCGCAATATATGCCAACATATGCATATATATATAATTATATGCGCGCAAAAAAATTCTTATCGCGCCCTCCAAAACTAATTTTTGGTCTACTTTTGTTTAAAAAAACATCAACGCTTCTTGAATTTGTTAGGGCAAGTAGTGAACTAATTTTACTTCATTAAAAAAATTTTTAGCTTCAGAATGGGATTTTGATTGCCAGAAAAAACTGAGTAGCTTGTTCGGTGACATTATAATATATTGAAATTATCACAGCCGGATCACTGAATTAGAAAGTTTGCCTATAAGAACACTCCACACTTGAGTAGTGATGAGTGCTTTTGCTGCAAATCATTACAAATAGCAATTAGGGCTTTTTAGCAATACCAAAATTTGTCGTGAATAGCAATGTCTTTATTGTGATTTTAGAAAATTTTGTATTAATATTCGGCCAACTGTCTGGCGACTTACATTTCGTAGTTAAATCAGCTCAATGATGATCTCTGCCCCAGTACATGCCGGATTGCGACAATAGACCACTGGACTATGAAATAAAATTTTTAATGTTTTGAAATATGGTGGCAAAAATTGATGAAGTTGGCAAACACCGATGAAGTCACCTATGTACACTAATCCATATTTGTAGTTATTGAAACGGAGCGAGCGAAGTTTCCAATAATAGCTTTGGTAGCGACAAGAATCGTAAAATGTCTTTTTTGTCCTTCTATGGAGTTCATAACTCATCATCGTGTAGACGGATCTTCACAAATTTTTTATTTGATCAAAAACGCAGTCTAGTTGTGGCCTTTTGTTAGACGTTAAACCCTTCGACCACGTCTTCTGTGTCAAAATGGCCACCAAAGTTGTTAAGAGTCACATTTTTTTGAAATTTGGCCGTCCTAGTATCTATTTTCGTGACCTATATCTCGAGATAGAGGCTTTATATGCGGTATTCTATAATCGGGAGCTGCAACCGTGCAACTATGCATTTTTGTCAGAGCTGTAACTTTCAAGTTATTTACAAGATTACCACAAAAAAGGGAAAATTTCAAAATTTTTAAGAAGCAAGTTTTTTCTCGTTGGGTATTTCACCCATTAAACAAATTGATATTATTGTTTTAACACCATATATTAGCTGTGTTATTCAACCCTGCGGGACGGTACCGGAGCTAAATTTTGTACACTTTGGCACCAAAAATAATCAAATTCTCCACTTTTCTAATATAGACGTTTACGTAGCCGAATCGATTGTGCCTATAGATTTTCAAGGTTGTTAAATACGATAAAAACAATTGTATTTGCGTGGTATGCATCAAATAATGCAAGTTTTAGGGGTTTTACTAAATAAAAATCGCTCTTCATATTATAACCTTTCTCAAATTTTGAGATTTATTAATATCAATAGATTTGGTTTTTTGGTCGTTGCAAGCAGAAATAATGAGTCGTTCGGCTTTGAAATAACGGCTAAAATAATCGCAGTTGTGATTTAAGTATTGCCGGTTTATAATTCTCAGCATGAAACTTTAAGCGGTCTTCGGGACCTGAATTTGGAACGACAAAGTGGTCAATTACCACAGAGTATCCACACTCGCACCGTTTCCTCGCGGTTGGCGAGTTACTAGTAAATAAATCTACACAGTCGCACAGAACGTAGGCGACAAGTTTGTTTAATGAACGAGTATTATGGCCCAACAAAGCTCAATATGAAGCATTAGTACTAGGTCATATTACAGTTAAGTCGATTTAAATTTTTTGTACTATACCGATACAAATAATTCGTGCCACAAGTTGTTATGTTATTATTCATGATATTGTAATATTGCAGTCGTTTCCAAAACTTTAGATACAAAATTTTACAATTGCGACATTTCGCCAGTTAACCTTTTAAGAATATGTTGGTGTTATGGTAAATGAAACTAATACTAGTAACTCCCAAGCGAGGCTGAAACGGAGCGAACGTGGTAATTTTGTGTAATCACTTGTAAAAGGCTTTTGTATTTGATGTATATACTACACTAAAAACTTTGTAACCCTGAACCCTTTTAAACACTAAAACTATCAAAAACTAACATCGCACAAAGTATTCGTGCTAGTCTCTATATAGTGAAACCATCGTATTCAGCATGCCTAAAACCTATGTATAGACTATTGTTGATGTCATGTATGCAATACGTAATCAAACTAGTATCTAGCAAGCTAAAGTGAAACGCAGCTAGCTAGTTTCATTTTTAAATCATCGTTTTTTCAATCACTTGTAACAAGCTGTATTTGAGGAATATACCACCCTTAACCGTAGGAACCCTGATTCCATTGAAAATCCAAAAACCTCATCGCCCCTAAACCCACCGAAAACAGTTAACGCATCAAGCATTTGTGCTGGTATCTAAATAACCAAACCATCGTATTCAGCCTACCAGAAAACCTATATAAACAATTCTTGATGCCCTGTACGCAATACGTAACCAAGCAATTCTGGATATAGTGTACATTGACATAAACCCATGCAAACGCATGAAATACGCACGCTGGACTCTAGATAAACAAATTATTGTACTCAGCATACCGATAAACCTTTATATAAACTATTGTTGATGCCATGTACCAAATTACTGAAGACATACTATTTTCCGGAAATCAAGTGTATTGACCCTAAACCCAATGAAAACGACTGAAAAGGCTTGAAATATGCATGCTGGACTCAAGATAACCGAATAATTGTATTCAGTCCTCAGAAATACCTATATAAACCATCCTCGACGCCCTGCACGCTATATATAATCAGACAAATGCAAACGCACATTTTAGAAATCGGGTTCGTCGACCGTAAATTCCTTGATGCGCATGAAAATGTATAATATAGTGACGTCGGACTTTAGATAGCAAAGCAATCGCATCCAGCGTGGTTGATAATCTAATAGGCACTCACTATAAGGTAAAAACAAACAATGAGACAGCGAAATCCTAAAAATCGCAACTTTTTGCAAAGGGTCGATGAACCATGTTCGGGCCCCCTGGGGCTCTGGGGCGTGGTTCCACAAAAAAAGTCGTAATCAGCAAAGTTGTAAATCTGGATGAGCTAATTCTGCATGGTGGTATCATTATTCTTCGATGCGAAGCCTGCGTCGCGAGATATCGGCTGCGAAATACTGGTACACGTATGACCAGATATGGCAAAGAAAACTTAACATCATAGCAAGGAAACCTTAAAATCCTGTTTTTACCAATTCGTCCCGAGGGGGTCGGCGCTGTTCGCATCCAACCAAAGGGCACATCGTGGCCACTTTTACTGTCGAATAAAAAATTTGTCTAAATCCGTCCATTCGAAAATGAGTTATGAATGATATAGACTAAATAAAAGAAATATTCATGATTTTCCCCCTAGCGCACTCAGTGGAAACTCCGCTCGCTTCACTCGATCCGTTTCAACCGCTAAAAGACAGACTGTGTTTTGGCAATCAGATTCATTGACTGTAAATCCGTTGAAAACATCTGAAAAGTTAAGAAATATTCGCACTGAACTCTAAATAATTAAACCATCGGATTTAGCGTGCCAAAAAATTATATACAGACCATTCCTGTTGCCCTCCAAGCAATAAATAACCAAACAAATGAAAACTCACTATATATTGGAAATTGGGTTGGTCTATGATAAAACCCTTGAAACTGCATAAAATGGTATAATATATATTCAAGTGGGTCCTAAATAGCAAAACTACCGCTTCTAGCGTACTTGATAACTTAATAGACACTCGTTGTAAGGCAAAAACAGGCAATGACACGACGAAATCCGAAATCTCGCAACTTCAGGCAAAGGGTTGATGAACCATATTCAGGCCCATAGCAGACCAGGAAGTGGTCACGCAAAAAAAGTAGCAGATCTCGAGGTGATTCTGTCTGGCGGTCTCGGGTTTACGATGCGAAGCCTGTGTCGTGAGATATGGACTGCGAAATTCTGGTATGGCCAAACTTGGCAAAGAACCCTTAAAAATTTTTTTTGCCATTTTGACCCCGACGATGAGATCACAGCTGTTCGTGTTCAACTAAAGGGCACATTCTCATCACTTTTGCTATCAAATAAAAATCGAAATGCATACACCCGAAGGTAAGTTATGCGTAACAGAAATAGACAAAAGGAAACTTTCACGATTTTCCCCTAGAGCAATAAGTAGATACTCCATTTGAATTAAAAATGCTATATTAAAAAATATTATATAGTCAGTTTGTTCTTGCAATCATGCTGTTGTTAGTTTCTTGTGCATAATAAAGGATGTGTGGATTTTTTATTGCCTCGCTCATCAAGAAGGCAGCAAAGCTCGTCTGTATCAGGAACGCTTAGCTTGTGCTCTTCTGCAGTTGGACGGAGCATAGCTTAAATAACATAGTTATCGGCTTAGGTCCATCAGTAAACATCGGTAATCGGATTGTCATTTTTCGAATGGCAAGTCAATAGAAAGCATCTTTACAAATGCACTTGGCCACAGCACTACAACCGTTCAATAAAAATCAATGGTTTGTCTTCGCTTAGGCTAATTTTCACAAAATATACAAGAAAAATAATGTCTAGCTAAAAAATAATGAAGCCACTATTACATCCAAAATTCCTCAGCGGCAGTTGTTCCATGCATTGTAGTATGGTTAGCTGAGTGGCTACCATTTTCGGAGTTGTTCCTCATTAGTGCTGTCACAGAAAAATTCAACGCAGCATAGGTATCATTATTCGTAAAGCCGGTGAAAGTTTGGTTGACTTTTTCACGAAGTGCATCCAAACGTTGGTCCAAATCTCCGATTCCAGCGACGCACTGTTCAGAATTCCACCACTTGTCACATGTTCCCCAGGGTAAAACAGGGCGAAACGACAAATAAAAATAATACAACGTCCATGTGATAATAATATTGTAGTAGATACACACGAAGAAGCATATTATCACCATTCCCCATCCCAAACCTGAAACAAAAAATGTGAAGCGAGCAGGCATTGCTTGTTAAATAAAATAGAAAATTAAACACATTAAAAATGCCATTGATGCACAGCGCGAAAAATTGAATCATAGCAGCTACGCGTCATGCCTGCGCTGGTCTCTCCACGGAGGTGGAATTTCCCCCAAATTACCACCTCAAGTAAATTTTAGCGACTGTGAAGGAGAAGATTACGAATGTTCCATAACAATTTCCAGGATTACGAGGATCTGCACGAATGTTCCCCAACACTTTCCAGAGACACGAATGCTATGAAATAACTTTGAATCTACGAGGTAAAAACCAACAGTTTATGGGTATGTAGTTGCCAAGTTAGAAATATTTAGATCAGGTATTAGAATAATTGGTCCGGAACTCGTTTTCCTGAACAATACATGGCTATTCAAGACATAACTTGAAATACAAAATTGAGAGCACTAACAGTGATGTGACATGCTCGGGATTTTCGATAATGAGGAATAGTGTCGATATGAGGTCTGACACCGAGGTCGGGGGTTAGCTGGAAGGACGAATATTTTATATGTACGTATACCTGGGCTCTCCAAATTTGTGGGGCACCCTGGCATTTTTTGGTTCCCCCTGGCTCAGAACAGGTACCCCCGGTTCATGCCCCCAAGCAAAATTTTGGGCTCCCCCGGTTCACCGCCTCTAAGAAAATTTTTTTGTTTCAAATCGGTCCAAAGTACATAAAATTTGATCCAATTTTGTACTAAAATTCCGTTGTATAGCCAAAATTTTTTTCGAATTTTGCTTCTAAATCGCTTTTTCTCTCCGTCAAAAGTGTTTTGGCAGTGTTTCTGACATGATTTTTAACCGTGTTTCTCTTGGCAAAATGCGCCCTGGCAAAATCGGGTGCCCCCGGTTCGGAAACAGGGCCTCTTTGGTTCATGCCTCCTGGCAAAATTTTCAGCGAATGGAGACCCCAGTATGCTACGTATGTTTAATGTGTGGTGCTATATACATATTTGCGTTAGTATATACCTATTACTGTACTCTATGATTGAGATGAGCAATAATTGCCTAAATTTGCTAAAATTAAACCTTACGTTGGTCGACAATAAGTTTATCGGGCTCAAATTCAGAAACTTTGCAAACTTTGGAGCGGATAGGTGGCTAATAACGGTCAGCGGGTGGACATTCGTAGTAAACCCCTTCTTTGTATAGCGGAGCGCCGGAGGTCAATTATACATAAGTTTAGTTCTTCGTAGTATTCTAGGCCATAAGTAAATATTCTGAAGGTTGAACAATGAAAATAAACATTGCTGGTAAAGACAGTTACAATTTTAGTATAGTTGTCAGCGTCATTTTGCACAGTAGAACAACGGGTTGCCGGCACTGAATCTGAACC
>JASANE010027753.1:0-20073 GCA_030248225.1 Trileptium ribeirensis
TCTTCTGTTTCAACTTCGTATTGCTCCCTCTTCAGCTGTTCTTTTTCTAACGTTATAACCTACCGCCCCTCAGGGTTACTTGTACCGACGCGAGAATAGACCACTTGTTTGTGGATATCTCAAGGTAATTCATGCAACTTAGATTTTCCATAATTTTTGCTGCTATAAAATACACGACGCAGCAAAATGGGTGAATATTGTGACAACCGAATCCATCCAAATTATCCCGCATAAGCCAACGATACCTAACGGACAACCACTAATGTGACATGGATCGAAATTATCACATAGCATACGTGTTGAATGCCACGACGGCTCAAGGAGTTGCATCGAAGGCTAAAGACGAGGTAAATGTTAAAAATTTGTGTCCATAAATAATGGCATCTACTTATGTTTTAACGGCTGATGGCGAACAGTAAATCAACCAGAGCTACATGTTCGGACAGATATATGGAGGGACATGGTAAACTTATCAGTGCGCATACAAATAAATGCTTGCTCACATCGCTGGCTACCCATTGATTTAAGACTATTCCTGTCCAGAAAAATCAAAGAAGCAATTTTAGAAATATAGCTCACCGTGATATATTGTGAGCCATGCCAAACTTTGTAGATTTATAAGTTAAAGAGATCACGCACTTGCAGTTCGCAGACTGGCGTGCGGAGGACATTGAGTTCGTCATCATAGGATTTCGAATTCCATAGTTGTTCACCATATATATTATTGTGTATTCCCTTTATGCATAAAATGAAAGTTTTAGTTTAATCAAAAATTAACCTATGGCATAACAAATCCTCTCATGCCCATTAGGCCCAAATGGAGCCAACGCACATTGCGATTCGTTGTGCTTACTGAGTTTGTCGTATATCGTACGTTTGAACGTGCGTTGTTATTCGCTCGCGTTGTGAGGTTGCTTAAGGTTCCGAGCAACAGCGCTCAGATAGCTCAGTGGTTTGAGTACACAGGTTTCAGCCGTACGTTTCGGGTTCGACCCCTGGCGCAGGCTTGAGTTTGTCAAACATGGCACGATACACAAATTAATTCGGGCATGAAAGGATTAAAATTATCCAAAATCATAACGTTTAAACTCGACTGTGGCTTAGCTAGTTATTTAAGTTGTCATAAACTCAATCCACGACGTTGTACATAATTCTAACATTATACATGGATCTATATCAACTTTCGGGTTGACTCGCCGATACATACATCGCTGACAATTAAAACCTGACACAATAAAACTCAAAACCAAATCACCGCCTTGCATAACTTAATTTGTTGAAAGGCGGGATATTAATAGCAATCATAATCATCATCAAAACCAAACACAACAATTTGTAAGTGTCATCATTATATATTTTAATGTTTTATATTATTTTAATATTTGATATACAGAGGGGCTCGGTCAGCGAAATCCCAATTACCGTAAAAATTGGAAGTAATTATTATTTGTAAAAACTAAAATTGAACAAACACCGCCTTGCATAATTTAACTGGTTGAAAGGCGGTATATAAATAGCAATCATAATCATCATCAAACCAAAACACAACAATTTGTAAGTGTCATCATTATATATTTTAATGTTTTATATTATTTTAATATTTGATATAGACGGGCTCGGTCGGAGAAATTCCAATTACCGTAAAAATTGGAAATAATTATTATTTGTAAAAACTAAAATTGAACAAACACCGCCTTGCATAATTTAACTGGTTGAAAGGCGGTATATAAATAGCAATCATAATCATCATCAAACCAAAACACAACAATTTGTAAGTGTCATCATTATATATTTTAATGTTTTATATTATTTTAATATTTGATATACAGACGGGCTCGGTCGGCGAAATCCCAATTACCGTAAAAATTGGAAGTAATTATTATTTGTAAAAACTAAAATTGAACAAACACCGCCTTGCATAATTTAACTGGTTGAAAGGCGGTATATAAATAGCAATCATAATCATCATCAAACCAAAACACAACAATTTGTAAGTGTCATCATTATATATTTTAATGTTTTATATTACTTTAATATTTGATATAGACGGGCTCGGTCGGAGAAATACCAATTACCGTAAAAATTGGAAGTAATTATTATTTGTAAAAACTAAAATTGAACAAACACCGCCTTGCATAATTTAACTGGTTGAAAGGCGGTATATAAATAGCAATCATAATCATCATCAAACCAAAACACAACAATTTGTAAGTGTCATCATTATATATTTTAATGTTTTATATTATTTTAATATTTGATATAGACGGGCTCGGTCGGAGAAATTCCAATTACCGTAAAAATTGGAAGTAATTATTATTTGTAAAAACTAAAATTGAACAAACACCGCCTTGCATAATTTAACTGGTTGAAAGGCGGTATATAAATAGCAATCATAATCATCATCAAACCAAAACACAACAATTTGTAAGTGCCATCATTATATATTTTAATGTTTTATATTATTTCAATATTTGATATACAGACGGGCTCGGTCGGCGAAATCCCAATTACCGTAAAAATTGGAAGTAATTATTATTTGTAAAAACTAAAATTGAACAAACACCGCCTTGCATAATTTAACTGGTTGAAAGGCGGTATATAAATAGCAATCATAATCATCATCAAACCAAAACACAACAATTTGTAAGTGTCATCATTATATATTTTAATGTTTTATATTATTTTAATATTTGATATATAGACGGGCTCGGTCGGCGAAATCCCAATTACCGTAAAAATTGGAAGTAATTATTATTTGTAAAAACTAAAATTGAACAAACACCGCCTTGCATAATTTAACTGGTTGAAAGGCGGTATATAAATAACAATCATCATCATCATCAAACCAAAACACAACAATCTGTAAGTGTCATCATTATATACATTAATGTTAAAATTAACACATTACGCCATTGTAATTAATGTTGTATATTATTTTAATATTTGATATACAGAGGGCTATGGTTGGCGAAATCCCAATTACCGTAAAAATTGGAAGTAATTATTATTATGTGTAAAATCAAAAAAGACAAAACTAAAAATGAACAAATCCTGAAACCTAACTATGAACTGATAGCAGCCACGTATTAACAGCCCCTAAAGGCCAATAATACTTTGGATTTCAACAAAGAATTTCTGATGAATTTGCCCAACCTTATATTGCTGTTGTGAAGTAGGAACAAATGAACACATAAATTACATTCGTTCCAGTAATATCAAATGCTTTTAAATGTCCTTCACCAAAGAGACGGCATGATAGTGATTTTATACAATAAATAAATAAATTACATTCATTCCAGTAATATCAAATGCTTTTAAATGTCCTTCACCAAAGAGACGGCATGATAGTGATTTTATACAATAAATAAATAAATTACATTCATTCCAGTAATATCAAATGCTTTTAAATGTCCTTCACCAAAGAGACGGCATGATAGTGATTTTATACAATAAATAAATAAATTACATTCATTCCAGTAATATCAAATGCTTTTAAATGTCCTTCACCAAAGAGACGGCATGATAGTGATTTTATACAATAAATAAATAAATTACATTCATTCCAGTAATATCAAATGCTTTTAAATGTCCTTCACCAAAGAGACGGCATGATAGTGATTTTATACAATAAATAAATAAATTACATTCATTCCAGTAATATCAAATGCTTTTAAATGTCCTTCACCAAAGAGACGGCATGATAGTGATTTTATACAATAAATAAATAAATTGCATTCATTCCAGTAATATCAAATGCTTTTAAATGTCCTTCACCAAAGAGACGGCATGATAGTGATTTTATACAATAAATAAATAAATTACATTCATTCCAGTAATATCAAATGCTTTTAAATGTCCTTCACCAAAGAGACGGCATGATAGTGATTTTATACAATAAATAAATAAATTACATTCATTCCAGTAATATCAAATGCTTTTAAATGTCCTTCACCAAAGAGACGGCATGATAGTGATTTTATACAATAAATAAATAAATTACATTCATTCCAGTAATATCAAATGCTTTTAAATGTCCTTCACCAAAGAGACGGCATGATAGTGATTTTATACAACAGTATCAGGACTAGCAGCAGTGATTCCTATTCTCAACTATCGTTTGGCCTTTTCAGTACGCTAAAAGAGGTGAAAATTGTACAAAACCTATAACTTTATAGAAAAAGAAAGATAACCCATTAAGTTATTTTGCCGGCAAAGTATGGTTCTCTAGATGCGCCTTTTGCTACTTTTGCCTATGTCCAAGCTGACGGTTGAGACGTCGACGGCCTAAACGCATTTCCGTTATTTCTAAATTATATGTTATATATTGGCATATATTGGCAAATTTATAACATAGCTAGGTTAAAATTTCAAATTCTGGTTTTGAAACTTGTTTTGATATTTATTGCTTTTTTCAAGTATCGTTAGAGTTCAGTTTCCATGGTAGTTGGAAACTCACCTACTCAGGCGCGTAGTAAGTAGAATAATAGTAAGAAAAGGTTAAAGATACAATTGAAACTATTAAATTAAAACTATCTAAATCTCAACTCCGCGAAACGTTTCGTTAATGCGGTGTTCACGTTATAATATCCCCGCTGTTTAGAACTTTTGTACTCCTGTAATCATGACCCTACTGCATAGACAGCCAGGGTGACACCCATGCTGTAAATCAATTTGCGATGGTGTACAGCACACCTCTAGGTACTACATTGTTTCTTTACAGTATCGCACACACCCTTAGCTACCAATTTGGCGCGAATTAATTATAAGGACATCATGTGTAGCTAATGGGGTTCATTAGTTCATTCACTGTTCTGTGTAGTTGTTTTCAAATTCTTGATATTTGTATCTAGGCCATATGGACGTTGATGAAACAATGCCGCACACTTCCAATAAATCTGCAAGAAGACACGGTGTGCTTGACACTGTCGAGAAGTGGCATACCCCTAGCTACCTTTGAAAAAATTTATAAAGAACATGAAGGTGTCTAGGACACCATGTTGTCGACAGTGTGCCTGACACTGTTTGCTGTACATAGGTTTCAAACGTTGGGGACATTATAACGTGAACTCCGCATAACTGTTCTATGAATGTTGTTTGGACTAAAAAATTTTCACTATCTAAAAAAGTTAACAATTATCTAACACTATCTAAACAAGTTAAGTTATCTAACAGTTAACAAACACTATCTAAAAGCACATAATTCAGTTTAATGGAGCACTGCGGTAAGCGATCGTTAAAATTTCTTCATCCTTTCGTGCTTAATACATTGTTGTAAATATAATGTCATAACTAAATGGCAAATACTGACAAAGACCACGAAAAGAAGCGTCTGTGAAATGTCTAGTTATATAAATAGATTATTAACACCCTGCTACATGAACTACGTTACATTTAGAGGACAACTGAGAAAATTATATTCATTGTCCAGGATCGTTTTTCATAGAGGCGTTTTCGTGACGTCACTGTTGCTCGGGTCCTTAAGACTATTCACAACGAGACGGAATAGAGAACACTCCGCCAAGCGCACATTTGCTACAAACTGAGATAACGCTTCTTACTTCTTATTGTATACCACAAGCATGAAAAGTTTGACATATACAGTCAGCACAGCAGCTCCACTCTTAAGCATATTTTGCAATGAAAAATAAAAACGAGAAACGTTACTGACAAAATTTTTTAAAACTTGACAAACATAGTGCAGAATTATGGTTGCATGTAAATAGTAGTGACCTTTAAACAAATCCGAGATTACAAGTTTTTATTTAAAATAAATGCCCTGCAACATATTACAACTTATAGCATCAAATTAAGGCTCAGTGTAACGCCGCTTGTAGTCCTTGGGGAAGGGGGGCAAGCGAACTCCAGGGTCCTCCAGAAATTTAAATAACTTAAAAACCTATTTTTTTTGTAATATCTCGTTTGGAGTATATTTGGTCTGAGTGGGCCCGGGGTATCGCAGGCACCGAGGTTTGTAAACCTTTGATGCTTTAATTGCGAACTGAATTATAGATTAATGCAACCAAGAGTTTAGGTTTAATAATTGAACAAATATTTACTTCTTTACGCTGGTCAATAAGTATTACCAAGAGTGCATTAGGGAAGAGTATGACACTTCCCTGCACTCACATATAAACCCGTGTTCTATGTCACGGGCGTTTTCGGCCTGACCCCCCCAGTTTCTGGGGGGGGTCGAGATGCCATGACCCCCCCCAGTTTCTGGGGGGGGTCGGTCGGACCCCTCCCAGTTTCTGGGGGGGGTCGGTCGGACCCCCCCCAGTTTCTGGGGGGGGGTCGGTCGGACCCCCCCCCCAGTTTTGGGGGGGGGTCGGTCGGACCCCCCCAGTTTTGGGGGGGGTATTATGTGAAGCGATATTTCTATAATTTAAGCCGTTTCTGTTATTTCATAATTACGACTTCGCGTATATATTTTCAGCTTTGTTTTAATATTTCTAGCTCTTTTTTTTAGCTTTGCTTTTTATAGTTTTTTATTTTGATTACACTCATATATCCGCCTTCGCGCGCATAATTTGAATTTACAGTTTGAATTTATTTGAATTTGAAGTGTAATACAGCGCTTATCGATTTAAGTTTTTAAAATTTAGCAATAGCAAACGCTTATGCAGCAAAAATAGTAAAAGGCAAAAACAGCATGAAAGGCAAAGTGGTAAACTATATTCCTGCATTCTCTTATTCACGCTAATACGACTAAATCGGATTGAATCGTAAAGTCGAAAGAATCGTAAATCGGATTAAATCGGATTGATTCGTAAATCGATAAGCGCTGTATTACACTTCAAATTCAAATAAATTCAAACTGTAAATTCAAATTATGCGCGCGAAGGCGGATATATGAGTGTAATCAAAATAAAAAACTATAAAAAGCAAAGCTAAAAAAAAGAGCTAGAAATATTAAAACAAAGCTGAAAATATATACGCGAAGTCGTAATTATGAAATAACAGAAACGGCTTAAATTATAGAAATATCGCTTCACATAATACCCCCCCCCCAAAACTGGGGGGGTCCGACCGACCCCCCCCCCAAAACTGGGGGGGGGGCCGACCGACCCCCCCCCAAAAAACTGGGGGGGGGGCCGACCGACCCCCCCCAGAACCTGGGGGGGTCCGACCGACCCCCCCCCCAAAAACTGGGGGGGGTCCGACCGACCCCCCCCAGAAACTGGGGGGGTCATGGCATCTCGACCCCCCCCAGAAACTGGGGGGGGGGGTCAGGCCGAAAACGCCCGTGACATAGAACACGGGTTTATATGTGAGTGCAGGGAAGTGTCATACTCTTCCCTAATGCACTCTTGGTATTACATATAATGTGCAACATATACTATATATTGATATATATTTGTAATATATACGCATATACATGGTATATATATGTAATATATAACCATATAAAAGCAAGTACATACGTAGCGTACAATTTAGGGGCGTAGCCACGGTAGAGTGTGCGCTTGGGGTCCAACAGCTTATGTTTTTTGTGCCATGCCCCCAGTTAACAGCTGCAAAACATTTTCCTAGAGCCCGCTCGCTCTGTTGAGCCGACCAACAAATCTACGAGTGCCAGCAGCTAAAATTTTCTTTCCCCTCTGGTGTCACTATAAATCTGTCAAATACTTGATTTTATAAGCATTGTAGCTGTCAAAATTTAGGTGCAACTAAAATAAGTCATATATATGTGATAAGGGTAAGCGGTTCGAACTGTGGATTATCAGATAATATCAGTATTCTGAAAGATGGCTTAAGATATTTCAATAATGAGCCTGTAATTCATCAGCTTAGTGAATGGTTTAACAGAATTTCTAGCAATATTTTTAAAATTATAAACGTAAGAACATTAAAACGACTGAATCCCCTGTAAAGGTTAGTTCTCTTTCAATCGTGAGTTAAATTTAATCAAGTTAATAGTCAAACTTAAAATGCTAAAATACCTTTATATTGTTATATCGATGTACTTAGTTTTAGTTGTCATGATAAATGCAAAAGCATATTATAAAACAAGAATACATCAAAATATTAATTTAAAGACAGGCGTATACATATTTCTGAAATACAAATTATGCTTTATTCCGTGTGTCTATTGCGAAAACAACATATACCTTACTAGAATAATATATCGTATGTTTGTAACAGTCATACATAATTAATGGCGTTCACATAAGCAACTCTGAGCCACGTTTAGTTTATGACCGTATGTTATCAGGCATTAGGGGTCGGTAAAATTCTACTATCTCCCTGTATGCAACGCAGAGCTATATAATTTTCCCCTTAAAATAAAAAAATGGTAAATAACTTGGTAGTCGTTGGCTACCCAGCATTTGCTTTACACCGCCAAATCATCTATTCATGATACGAAATAATTTCAAAAAAAAACCTAATATAAACAATGGTGCTTCATGGGCGTATAACATAATAAAAATAAATCTATGCACAAATAATGTGCAGTTTGCATAAACAAGTATTAAACTAGTGACCAAGTATTCGGTTGTGTACTTCAAATTGATGTTTTGAAAATAAACCGACATGCGCATTTAGTAATCTTTAGGCAAAGACGCACTGAACATTAATGAACACAATGAACACATTGTTTTAAAACCAAATGGCTATTGTCAAGATTAAAAATAAATCAGCAGGTATTTTAATGCTACAAAAATAAATACAAGAAATGACTTGAATATAATATTATAGGTGTCTAGGTCACGTTCAAATGGTTATTCGAACTATCTGTGTTTTATTCAACAATAGTTGTTTGGCGACAAAAATCTCTGTTTCTATATCTAGCGGGATATCTTATCGTCAAGGTGGGGAATTCTAAGTGTTAAATATGAAATTTAGAGATATGTACACAGCCATATTGAATATCAAGTTACAAAATGAGCCAAATATCAGCAATGATGCTTGAATATTTAATATATTCCTTTATTACGCATGAGCGAGTACATAAAGTACAAATTGCTCTATAAAACGAGACCAACATAATCTATATAGCTCATTCGGCTGCAGTGATATTGTAGTTTCATTGTGTTCTCTAGAGCCTAATCAAAGACGTATTTTGATCCAACACTGCAGTATATATTATGATAATAGAAGCGCAGCATCTGCAACCGTGTTGAGGATGAATTGCTATACAAAACGAGAACGATAACACACACATAGGTCGAACGACTGCCCATACATCGCAGGTTTGTTTATTCCGGGGCAGGGGGGCATATTTAACAATCCATTTTAACCAACCCGGCAGTGCAAACATTAAACATGGCTGTACATTATGTCAGAAGGATAATTCTCTACAAAATGAGACCAAAACATTCCAACTGCTGGAGCGGTTGCGGAGATATTGCAAAGATTTCCCCTATTGTTGGTTCTCATTTGCAAATTTAAAAGTCACTTTTGAGTAAATTCCTGCATTCTAAAAGAGCCTTGCAACATATCTTTATGTACATTCTCATAGAGGCTTATTCATAAAACGATATCAATTTGAGTCAAATATGCTCGCCAGTATCGATATACAGTAAATAACGTGTTTTTTTCAGGCTCCTTCGCGAAGCAAAACGGATCATGTCACTCCGCTTTTTCTGGCACAAATAGAGATTTCATGCATTCAAATGAGCAACCGCGCGAATCAATCCTCCCAGCCAAAGTTAAGCTTTGGGTGTCTCCATAAAAACCAATAAGGGAAACTATAAAATATTTGACGGATAAGATCTGTCCAAATTACGTCCTGTCCGAACAGATCTAATTTGTGGCGACATTGCACGCAATTCCAAGAGGTGCGATGCGACCAAATATAATGCAACTATCACATACCGAGTTTATGCTTTTTGTACTTTCATACTGCGTCATCCGATTCGGATCCTATAATATTGTGCATGCTGTATCCGGTCGTACTTGCTAAGGGACAATTTTACCGCTTTTGACAATTTACGGATACATTCGGTACATAGTTATATAGCCAAACAGCTATATCCGTACTATAAATACAGCAATAACTATCAATACTGGAAAACAGCGAGAAATGACATTAATATATCGGTATGTGAGTTACGTTTACGTACTAACCCGAGAATAAGCCGAGTTTTACTCAACTGTAACTTAATTTCACTACTTATCTAACAACAACCGGGTTTTTAGGTTTGCATATGTAAAGTTTACAGTTCTCAAGTGCCTTATAATTAATTAAATTTATTGTCAATTTTAGGCTAATTTTGAAGGGCTATGATTATCCACCAAAACCGTTGAACGACCTTCTAACCATGGTATATGTATAAGAAAATTAATGCGTATTTATCCACCTTACTGCCCCCAAATGAGTTTTCTATTGAGTTATACGCTGAATACACGTTTGCTCAATGTCAAACGGGCAACGCAGGAAACCGTATTAAAAACGATATACAAACTAGCAAAAAGTAATAGTATCGATATATTAGCAAATACATGCCAACCATTCTTCTATACAGCATATAAAAATATTTCGAAAAGTACCAATAACCAAACGTTATATGCTCTTCGCAAATCTAATGCTCAGAACGATATATTCAATATTCCATTCCATTGGCGGAAATCGTACCTTAACATTGCAATTCAATTTTGGGGGACCATTAGTTATTTTAATACCCAAGTAGAATAGAGGTGAAATTTTTGTACGTGTATTGGGATGGCCCACCGGATTTGCGCATATGTTCGATTCAGCTATTCATCTTGAACCAAAGTTTTGTCTCAATAATATTCGTTTTTGCGATATTTGTGCACCAGAAACGTGATATTAAAATCAGTAATGTTCCCACTGCGGAAAGTGAGATTTTGCATTTCTGAAGATTGGCCAAGTCTTTTTTGCACGGAAGAAAAGTCCGGAACGTTTGGTTCGTTGTAGCGAATCCGAAGGAACTCTTCATGACTCTGGCTTCAAACTGTTCATTATTCGATAATTTTAATATGCAAGTCACCTCTCGTATTTCTATATATACTTAATAATATTGGAGGGCTGAAATCGTTAATTCATGTTCGCGTTAATTTAGCTGTTTATAGTTTTGGCACATTTGATTGCACGTATAAATAATTTTATGCCTTTCAGTATGTAATCGCTAAAAGAAGAAAATATTTATTAATTTTATTAAAGTTTAATTAATATGCCCAAAAGTGCTGTAACAAAATATTGTATTTTTCCTATGTACTTTGCCTTATCCGATGATGTGATCATTTTTGGATTTACCTCTTCAGGAATGGCAGGAGTATCCCAAGGTTCTCTGTGGGTATTTTTTACCCATATAGGTTCTTCAGAGATATCTACTACGTTCTAAGATTTTTGGATGGCTATGGACTACTCCCCTATGTTCTTTGGGGAAAAGTGCGATATTAGTTCGCGAGGTAAGATGCGAGGTAGTCGAACCCTCAAGAATTGTGAGCGGTAATCGATACCTCCAAGGAAGCTAGAGGTAGCACCTCAAGGTTACCGCTAGCAATCCTTGCGGTGGTGCCAGTGAAAACCACGATATCGTCGTATCACAGCGAAGTACATGGGTGTGACCGCGTGTCAGAGTCTTCTATAGAATTTTTTGTTACGCGCTGATAACAAAACAAATAGCGTAACGGTCTGGAGACACATCGTGAGTTTAAACTTAAATACCGCTGTTACATAGATGTCGAAGGTCCGTCGGCTTACGGGTAGAGGACTGTACGCAGGGAAGAGATCTTCAGGAGAAGGCCTCATGGAGGTAGACCCCCAGCGACAGCATTGTTGCCAATTTTACCCCAATTTTTGCCGATTTACCACAATTTTTGTTGCTTTTACTCGAATTTTTGGTAATATGTGCTAAAATTTTCTGGGTGGAGGTGGAGAGCCCCTTTAGGAGGATATGGCTTGGGGTGACCGGCCCTTAGAGCTGCCCCCATCGTGATAATTTCTCACCTATATATTGTAAATACATTGTAGAACGACTAATATAGGCCATAGTATACTGAACATAAATACGTTAATACAGTATTAGTAGCAAAAAATATATTTCCAAATTTGTGACAAAAATAATACTTGTAAATATTACATACGTTTTATACAGCCAAGCAAGGTAAAACATTCATATAATCATCAAAACCATAGGTGTTCATAAGAGGTTAGGTGTTATCCTTTCTGAAAGTTGGATTCCCCTTGAGCCGTATTTATCTCCCCCTGTAGGCTCAGGAACTGATCTCCATTTTTTCTTTTTGGACGCCCAGAAAATTTGGCAAAAATGCACTAAAATTGGGGTAAGCTTAAGAAAATTGGCAGGAATACGGAACATTTTGAACAAAAATTGGCGAGAATTGGCAAAAATAGTGCATGTTTTAGCATTATTGCACAAACTCTGAGTTTCTAAAAATTTTGAAAATTTACCACCCTTCCTCACTTTCCCTACGCAAAGTTTCCAAGCCTACGCGCCGAAACGGCCAACCCTGGACACCTATGATCATCAAAATACAAACAATGACGCTGCCCGACTTGATGAAACCTCGGCACATAAAATTTATGATAATAATGAGCTAATGATGATTCATGTGCGAACCCAAAGAAATGCTTATTAGTAATCCAATGCCGGACAAACTATACAAATGAAATACGACCGCCGATTGATGGCAGGCGCTGTTTTCGGCTTCGGGTTCAGCTTCGGCACTTGTTAATTCGGCCGTAGATTCAGGTACCTAAACGAAGCAAGTAAAGAAATGAAATAAATTGATAAATAATTTGGATTTTCCATAACCGCGATGAAGAAGTTTGAGCACCGCACTCCTCCCGTTAATATATTGTGATACTGTGTAAAGAGGCCCCAAAATATGTTTATTATTAAAATCTAAGATCAAAGAATCTGAGTACTTCAAGCAGCATATTCTCGTCCACACGTTCTATCGCATTTTTTGTCAAGCTAGCTGTTTTCTAAATGTTTTCAAAAAGTTTACACAATACTGTGGAAATAAAAATAGTTTCTGACTATTTATTTTCCTTATCGAAGGTAAGCGTTGGATTATGTTAAACCTGTTAAATGAGTTCATAAAAAGTTAGAGTCTTGAGTTGCTTAAAATCCACAATGAATATATCGTCACTTGTTTAGGGTGCTACAGAAACCTCAAAATGTTCGATTTTTGATCCATAAATTATGAAATTTAAACACTTTAGTATAAATATTTGTACATTGAACACTAGAATGTATTTAGAGGATTATGGTGTTTAAATGCTCCCAACTGGACGTGTGCTAGCCGCTAATATACCATTTCCCTCGTCTGTGAGAATTAGTCTAATGTATTGTTCGAAAAACCAGCTTTTTTCTACCAATGAGGACGCATGCATTGTTAGCGTAATGCGTTTAACAATGTCCTTGATATAGTAAATTTACAAACAAATATGATAAACAAACACACCTTTCGAAATTGCGTTAGAGTTGTGTCGGATATCTTCAGCTTATGGTATATATATGCAGTGGCAACTGATTAGCAGTGTATATCTGGAATTTTACTACTATACACTGGATCACGTTGTCTAAATAGCGGAGCTAAATTTGATTTGCGAATATCATGAAGTAAACTATTAACTTGGGTTTAACTTGAAATCGCATGATGGCAACAAATTATAAGCTTTTTATCGTTGGGTTTACCATAGGTTATAACAATCAATAACTCACTTAATGCGTCTTAGGATGTTAGGACATTGACATAAAATCTAAATATTTTTAGTAATCAACTAATGTGAAAAAAGCACAAGACATGAGCTTTTATTTCAAATTTTAGAATCGCGTTGCCACAAAATTATATTTTAATTATATTCTAATTCGAAATTTTATGCATCCAAATTTCAAATGACCGGCAACCTAATGCAGGACGCGTTTGTTAAAACGTGACCTAGCGGTCTGGCGCGTCAACCGTCCTACGAATCCAGATGTTAGAAATTCAACTCCCGTCGGCATTTTTTTAGTTTTCCCTGGTTGTGTTAAATTTTTGCGGAAATGGGCAGAAGTAGCGTCAAAAGTGGCAAAAATTGAGATAAAAATGGTAAAAATAGGAGAAATCTATCCTCCTTGAGGACCTCCTCCCCACTGCGGGAGTATCAACATCCAGATCCCACGTCCCTCCTACACCCATGACAGTGGACGCATGGCATTACAGAAAATCTATCAACGCTATAGATAAGAGTTGTACAAACCAAAGCGCACCCGTTTCGCTCCAGATTGGAGCAGAAAATGATGTTACGGATTCCAGAGCATCAAATTCCTCATTAGAAGAAGTCAGAAATGAATAAATGTCCTATATTAGTTATGAAATATTCATTAACGTATTTTAGATGGATTAACTCAAAATTGACAACCTAATAAAAGTTGTACGAACCAAAGCGCACCCGTTCCGCTCCAGACTGGAGCAGAAAATGATGTTACGGATTCCAGAGCATCAAATTCCTCATTAGAAGAAGTCAGAAATGAATAAATTTCCTATATCAGTTATGAAATATTCATTAACGTATTTTAGATGGATTAACTCAAAATTGACAACCTACGTGAAATTGCTTAATCGGTACGCTAGTATCATACAAACATCGTGTATCAATGCACTAAACATTGTTAAATTTGTAAGACATATCGCAAAACGTTTCTTAAATAATGGAACCCCAGTTGTCCTGTGAAGCGTCTAGATCTCAGCTTATTTAAAGAGCAAACACAAGAAAGTGTCAATATTACGCAACTGATGTTTGGCCGCTTTCCGCCTTAATTATTGGGTGTGTGCTCCAACGTCATATCAGTTACTAATTCGCACTGTGTTTAGCTATTTCTAACTTTCATAATAACTAAGTAAATAACTAAATATGTTACATCACCTTTAAACTTGAACTATACAGTCTAGAACAACCGCCACTAACCGTATCAATATTCTGGCATTCCTTATCATCAATATGACACCCACAGTCATTGCCAACGTATTCGGTTTCGCAGTAACAAGTGCCACATTTACATGACCCATGTCCTAAAATTATTTCAATTTTTTATCATTTTTAAACATTTGAATAAAGCGAACAGTTTTCCTAAAATTTGCAATTAAGTAACTCCCCGACAATACAAGAAAAGACAGACAGCCATTGGCAACGTATTCGGTTTCGCAATGACAAGTGTCACATTTACATGACCCATGTCCTAAAATAATATTTCAATTTGTTTTCATTTTCAAACATTTACGTATATCGAACAGTTTTCCTAAAATTTACAACTAAGTAACGCACCGACATTATAAAAAATTCCATGATATGAATGAATAACAAATGTCAAACGATAGATTCAATCACAAATGTTGAGCTTATGAAGCGCATCAATGTATTGTTGGTCCCGTTTAAGGCTAGAATAGAATGTGATTTTAACCTGTTGCGTTCATACAATGTTGTATATATCAAATATCATATAGCATGTGCACATTATTTGTTTTTAATCAATCGTAAAATAACAACAGACCTGCGCATAGTACGTCGTTCGGCTTGGGGCACGATGCATCGTCACATTCGCAATATTGTCCGCTATACTGAAAATTAAAAAAATATGCTCGTTCTATTATTGTTGTTGCAGTATTTCATTGACAATCAGTCTGTAAATGTTAACATATCATCAATAACCAATAATTTTCAAACGTTATGATATACTAATAATACTAATGATATTAGCAATGAATACATATAAAACATACTGTAAAAATAGAACTTAACACAACAACGCGTTCGCAATTTCATTTCCACAATTTTCAGCAGTAAAACGCGCAATTTTACTGATTGATTATAGGTAACCTTGAGCGGTGTTACGTTTTATCGTTACAAAAAACATCAGCTTAGTGGGGAGTTAGGGGGTGTGTGCTCCTCATTTTAGGCTTATGCTTAGTGTATTTTTGACATAAAAACCTAAGCTCATGATACGGCTTAGGCTTACTATATCGAGAACGGCATGGCATGCTTTACATTTAAGTCCCTCAACGTTACCTTAGTCGATTGATTGATTTATGATAAAGTTCATTTAAAAATGAACACTTTAACATGGATTAATTTAAGTAATTCAGCCTTAATATTTAATAAAAAACAGCAGACTGTTTAATTAACTTAAAATAAGCTAACTAAACTTAAATCCTTACCTTTAAATACTTAACTTTATTTATTAATCAACCGTAACATTTAATCAAAAATATTACAGCAAGACGTAGATGTGATAACGATTTGGCTAATATTAAATCTATTTAGATTTACAAATCTGTAGTACAAAACTTTGCTATACCATTTATAGTTTAACAGCAAAACCACCAGTTTAGTTCAAACGTTTGTTACTTGTACTTGATATTATTTGACCATCCTAATGATAGAGTCATGGACATATTAGTTACTTACCAATGAATCGGTACAAACGCATTTGCCACAATTGCAGTTTCCGCGATTTGAGCAGATTGGACCGTCATTTCTAAAAATGACACTTGTTATTCTGCATTGACAAGTTCATAGACTGATCAGTGTATAATGATAATAAAAGCGAGGACAACGCAAGAGTTTCACATTGGCTTGGTTCGGTTGGCAAGTTTTATGGTAGTCGATCGGCGCTGGTTAGGCAAATAGGTGACCGTGCGATACGGGTTGAAACTAAAACATCTGCATGATATGGTCATTCCTAGAATGTGTTCTGTGACCGTCAAAGTTATAAAATAAGAGAAGAAAAATGTCGTGAATTCTCTTAAAGTGCAATTTAGCATTATATTATCGAGCAAAATGCAAATCATTAATATAACTGCGTGAATAAATTTCACAGCCATTCTGTTATGGTAACTCATGCAGATACAGCAAGCAATCATTATTCAGTGTTCAATTAACAGAAGGCGAGTCTGCGTAGACAACGGTGTTTAATTAAGCTCACTCCCGGATATTGTTGGCTAAGACTTGACAGCTGATATAGTAGGATTCGCCTCATTTTTTTATGCGTTGCGACACTAGCTTGTGAAAGATTATTAAAGCACATAATGATAAGTCTCATGCCATATACAAACGGTGTCACATGTTTTGTAAAAATCTTTTGTGGTAGTTATATCAAGCTTATCACAATAATCAGTTCACCTAAAATATTCTGACATTCTGTTGCGGTAACTCATGTAGATACTGAAGACAATCATTATTAAATTTTCAAGTCAAGAAGGCGACGAGCCATCTCTAGTCTTCTTTGACAGCGGTGTTTAACTCAATCTCGGATATGGTTTACTCAGATCGATTATTGCTACACTAGAATTGCATCGATCTTTTACGTTCCAATACTAGCCCTGTTGGTCATTGTTAAGAGCATAATGATAAGTTCCATGCCACATACAAACGGTGTCACATGGAAATTTCTTTGTGGTAGGTATATCATTCTTATCGCAATAATCCGCTCACCTATAATATTCTGACACCACCCTAATGATCACTTTGAAATTACTTTTTGTTCCTTTATGTGCTTATATTTTTCACAAGAATTATAGCCTCGAAAGAACATTTCTGAGACTGCAAATTGTTCTATCAAAGGTAAACTGTGAAAAATCGGTAAATTGTGTGCTAAAACGATTGAACCGAAGTGTTGAATCGCTTTTGAATAACAGAAAATATATGCCAATCCTAAAACAAATATAACCATGTTTTGATAAAGCAATAGAATAAATGTGAAACAGACCGCCGCAATCTTTGGAGTTTTACGGTGCGTGTACTGTTTAATTAATATTATGTATCTACTGATACATATAGCATATTTGTTAACAGCTACCCTTGGGCATTAGTGGACTTGATTCGCGAAAATGCACAATATCTATATTAAACCATTAGCTTAAATATAGGAAAGAAGGATAAATCCATAGTAGTATTTTGTAACAAATAGAGTTTTATTTTCTAGTTGTGCCTTTTATTACTTTTGGTAATTCCCCTGCAAAATGTGAACGCTGGCGGCCCAAACATATTTCAATCGTGTGAGACCTGAATATATTGCGACGCTTAGTGTATGGCACTTATGACGTAGCTAGGCGTTCCAATAACGCTTAACCTGCGTTGCTGTGTACCACACACATCAAAGTGCTCTAGATTATTAATTGCATATTCAGTCGTTGACTGATGAATTATTTCTCAATCGGAAACAACAGGAAAATAACGGTGAACCTTACGAGCAGAAATGTTTTATTAACCATGGTAACAAGAGTATTGCCAATATGTCGCTATCTAGAAATTTGAGTCCATATTAGGTGGGAGTACATACAGTGCGTAAAAGGACTTAAGATGGAGCTTAATCCTATATTGAGCGAAGCTTAAATCATGCTAGTAAAAAATCTCGATTTCCAAAAGTGCGACTAACCTAGCTACAGCCAAATTTACTTTTAAATATGAAAAAATAGACCATGTTTTTTGTCAAAACCGAAATTGCACAATTATAAATATAACAACGCCGCAGACAACAAACAAAGTCAAAAATGAAGAGCGAAATTTAGCCAGATTCAGGTCGTAGGTAGACGTTCAAATACTCGATTGAGTTGAACCCAATGGAACATCCAGAGATTGTTGACGCGTGCGAGGTTTTGTTTGCGAAATTTTTTCGAGTAATATTTAAGTACCCATTTTTTATCTTCCTCCGCTTTATGGCACGTCTGTGCTCTGACGGAGGGATGCCCCCCCAAGCCCCCACGATTTTTGATCAATTTACGCCGTTGATCTCAGTTTTAAATCCATTTCAAGTTCAGGATTGAATACCATGACGACAATGTCTTAGCCACTTCAGTTGAAGTTTAGCCATTAAACAAATTTGAAATAAAATTAAACAAAGTAGCAAATACACACAAAGCGACTAGCTATATAAACAGTTGATTCACAAACCCTAATTCTTTGCATAGTTTGGTCCAAGGGTGAACGAATATAAGGAGATGTGGCGGCTGCGCTGCCGCATACATATCCCTTGGTCTAAGACTTGAAAAAAATTTCGGGTGTCCACGAAGTTTGATTTATGGCTTGTCTCACATTTAAAAGGTGGGAAGGTATATTTAGCATGAGCACAGTGATTGAGTATTAAGACAAACGAAAAAAACACTCTGGGGTCCAAATGGAATAAAAGTTGCCTTGGTGTGGCTAACAAGTGATCTACATTGGAGGTCCGCCCCCCCTTTCCAGCGAGCAATATCTGTTACTGTTTGATCATAAAGAACTGAATCGACCGGCGATTTCCGGACTACCGCCAAAATTCGTTAATCAATGATATTTAATTAATTAAAAAATGTGAACCTAAGATAGTTACACGCCTAGCTATAAAAACAGCTACATAATAACCACTGCAAGATGTGATTCAGAAACACTGTGAAAATTAACAAAACAATATTTTGGCAGTCAATGTCGCAGTTTTCCGTTGGATATTAGCCATAGATTATAAAAGGCACAACTCTGGACTATATATTTGCTAAAAACTACTATTACCGGTTATCTATCTGATTTATAAAGCTGATGGTTCAATATAAAAATGATGTAGTTTCGCGAATTATATGCAGTGTGGCCCAACGGTAGTAAGGTATATTGGAAGGTTGACCAGGTTAGTGCACTTATGTCCTAGACAAATCATTTCATATGAATATTAAAATATTTTTATTGGGATTTTATAACGCTGAATATAATGGAAGTTTTAATGTTTTAAAAAAAATATAAAAAGCTTTTCCAAAGAATCCGGCAGTTTTGCCTACGCATCGTAAATAGATTCTAGTTCATAAAATTGGAAACAAAAACGTTTAGCTAGACAATTATAACGGTTGGTATGAATTACTAGAAGAAGCGTTGCCATTTTAATCTAATCGTAGCAGTCAACAATGGGTTTGATTTGGATTCCTCTGGGGTTGTTTTGGTTTTGCGACGGCTGTTATTTTTGAAACCTTATTATATATAAAATATCACAACAATCGCGACTGACTTCAATATGTGCGTTAAACAAGCAATAAAATTAAAACATTAGCACTGAAAATGAACCTTAAGTGTGGGTAAGATTAGTTAGTGAAAGACATAAGATAAAGCTGGTGCATTTGGTCAATATATATATATTTAGCTTA
>JASANE010027755.1:0-24741 GCA_030248225.1 Trileptium ribeirensis
AGGCTTGGTAATAACTGCTTCGCAATCCACCTTTCTACCAATAATTTTACGGCTATCTCTGGACGGACTACAACCTAGCAGGCAAGCAACTGGCATGGCGTGGTGTGTATACACTCCTCGGGGTAAACCATGTTTGGGGAACTGCTGTCCCAACCCAAATTGTACTACCATGCCGGATTTACAACAGAAAGTTCTGAGATTAGAAAAATTTCTCAGAAGTTCTCGGATTAGAAAAAGAATTAAGGAGCACATATCAAGGTGTATTAGACACTAGTTACTACATGGCACTAATGCGCGAATATTGCGAAGCGAATTCTCAGCTCTGTAAGGAACCTAAGGTCAGAAAGAAAGATTTTTCGCTGCACTAGCTGGAGCCGCAGGCGTTGTAACAGGATTTCTAGGTGTAGGTGTAGCGTTCACCAACGCTGTACACCCTAAGGACTTAAATAAACAAGTGCTCGCATTATCTAAGCAAATGAGGAACACGTACAATTGTCGCTTATGGTAACTAGCGAGCTATCATGAAACTAACGCACGCTAATGAGGAACTGTACTCATTTTTACATCATGAGATGCAGGAGGTAGTCACTATGATCGACCAGGTAAGGTGCCAAGAGCAACGCTACGTAACTGAGGTTCATCGCGAGCTAGTAAACCACATGTTTCGCACCAGCCTTCGATCATCGGTCGACGCCGTCATGGAAGCCATGATGAGCGGTCAATTATCACCCAAGGTAGTAGACGCTTCCACGCTTAAGAACTTATTCCAAAACAACTCGCAGATAGCGCAGATTATTTTAATACGCGAACTTGCACTGGCATACCAGTTCGGGCAGATATACCCAGTCCATATTGATCTGGGCTCATTTAAGTTTGCCTTTATACTGCGGGTGCCATTAGTTACGTCAGACGACGTCCGGCCCTACTTTCGAATCTACAACGTCGGCTCGAACGTTCCGGAACGCAGTGCTCACATGAAACTACCATTACCTGATTACGCTACGCGGATAGAACGAGCGCGGTACGAAGTACTTAAACTACAAGCATGCAACACGCGACCAGGTATTGCATTCTGCGAAATACACGCATTAGCAACGGATCATACATCGCGCTGTTTGGACTGGATCATCATGGGTGAGGACGCTCCAGAGGAAGCTCGCCAACTTTGCAAGAACAGTGCATTGGTCGGGCCAATGGCAAACCATACCGATGTCTACACCACGGCACAAGGAGTTTTAATTCGAACTGCTGAACGTAAGGCTGTCGTCTCCAAGAAGAAACATCTTACTCACGTTACCCGAGGAGAGACGATTGACATCGCTGACAACGGAGTTTTATGGCTGTCGCATAATAACTATACCCAGCTCGTGGTCGGGCCACTTATGCTGGCTAGCACACTAGACGCGCAGGAAGTCACAGTTCACATTGAACTTAACATCACTGTACATGACTTTCCGGACATACCGCTCAAACCAATTGCTTGGAGCTCGTTGGAACATGCCAAAGCAACGAACCTGCAGGTACAGCAAATAGCAGACGAGCAATTGAAGAAGGTAATTGACTTCCCGTACATCAATACTACCGGAGTAGCTCGCTACCTGTGGATGCTCATTGTGGTAGTAGTTGCAGGCATAGGGGCCATAATCTACTTTAGGAAGAAAGCTGGGTTCTGTCACAAATGTATAAAGGGGCGCCTACAGCGCTGGTGGCAACAACGGCCATGTGGACGGGAGGAACTAAGGCGATCCGAATTGCATGTCAAAACTGAAAATGAGTATGGTACCACGAACACGCCCCGACCAACTGTTTCAGCCCCAGCTGCTTCTACGGGACATCTTGAACTACGAACAATGAGTCCTCGCCGCTCGGCTCGAATAAATGCTACCACCGAGGACGAAAGCGTCGTCCTGGTAGAACCTACTGAACTATTTGCTTTGTCTGAGCGATCCCAACGTAGAGGACATCGGACAGTGGCCTACCACCGACCAGTCAACGCGATACATCATATGGACGCACCCTTACTCATCAATGCTTTTGTATACCGCACGCCAGTACTTACGCTAATAGATACAGGGGCAGATGTTTCCATCGTATCTCAATACTTGCTAAATAAATTAGGCCTCCAGCCGCAGCCTGACGATTCCACTAGGATAGTGTCTGCCACTAATCAGGAACTAGCATTAGACGGTAGCATAAGTGTACCTTTCTCGATCGGGTCCATAAAGGTACAAACCGAATTCTTTGTCACTAAAACAGCACCTTATCACTGCATTATAGGAACAAATTTCATGTCCCAGTTGCGGAAGTGCACCATAAACTTTAAGGAACGTTGCTTAGAAATAGCAGTGGATGAGGAGGAAGCTAAGATAACTTTTGCAGGATTAGAACGGTATGACCCAATCGCAGTAATGTGCAGGAAGCTCACTACAATAGAACCGAACACTGAAACGTTTATCAATGCTATTCCTGAAATAGCAGAAACAGGTGTAGGACCGGCACTATTCGTGCCCGCACCAGAAATGATAGACATTGCAATGGCACACGCATTAGTGTTAAGAAGCCAAAGAACCATACCAATCGCCGTAATTAACTTCGGAAACACACCGGTCACTATTTATGCCGGACAAACGATAGGCCACATTGAGGTAATGATGAACCCCAATGTGCAGTTCTTGAAGGACACAAACAAAAATTTGATCCGGTATGAAGAACACAAACCTGCCAAGCAATTAAACAACATCACTGCGCACCCTGAAAGGATCATCCAGCACATAGAGGCAGGAAAAAGGTCGCACGAAAGAGCTCAAACGGTCTTGAGTAAAAAGATTTTGATAAGACCCTATTGTCTCCGTTTGAGCTAAAACAGTTGAAAACCGCGATTGCTGAAAACGCAGATGTGTTGAGCACGCACGATTTCGATTTAGGACGCTACACCGAACATAGGCACAGCATAGAGACCGGAGATGCTAAGCCAATTAAGCAAGCACCGTACCGATTAGCACATTCCTTACGCGAACCGCTTAGAGAGGAACTCAATAGTATGCTAGATGCGGGACTAATATCACCATCAAGCTCACCTTGGGGATCACCGATAGTGTACGTAACCAAGAGTGACGGCTCACTCCGACTCTGTGTGGACTTTCGAAAGGTAAACACTGTAGCTGAGCAGGACGCATATCCACCACCTAGGATAGACGACACATTAGGATGCCTCCGAAACACTAAATTAATGTCTTGCTTAGATTTAAATAAGGGCTTCTGGCAACTGGAGTTAGACCCAGAAACAAAAGACAAGACATCCTTCGTAACAGTTCATGGACAATACGAATACAATGTCCTGCCGTTCGGATTAAATTCGTCCCCAGGAGCTTTTCAACGTTGCAAGTCCATGATTTTAAAGGGGTTAGAGTGGGAGAAATGTTTGATTTACATAGATGACATACTAGTATTTTCACCAACGTTCGAAGATCACCTAGCAGACCTAATTAGAGTTTTCGATCGTTTTCGCAAAGCAAACTTAAAATTAAAACCAGCAAAATGCCGTTTTGGCCGAGGCAGTTTAAAGTATTTAGGACACATAATCAGCACGGAAGGCGTAAAACCAGATCCAGAAAAGGCTATAGCAATAGAGGAATTTAAACGTCCGGAGACGCTGAAGCAGCTTCAAAGTTTCCTGGGACTAGTAGGCTACTATCACAAATTCATACCAAGCTACTCAGATATATGCGAACCCTTGAACGAACTAAAACGCAAGGATGCGGTATTCAAATGGACTCCTAAATGTGAGGAAGCATTTAAGAAATTAAAGCGAGCGCTATTAGATGAACCTGTACTACTACATCCCGATTTCACACAGCCGTTCATTTTACAGACGGACGCTTCAGGATACGCAATGGGCGCAGTACTCTCGCAGAAAACTAAACAAGGCCTCAAACCCATTGCATATGCAAGCAAGGCTCTATTAGATTATCAACGCAGATACCCCGCAATCGAGGCTGAAGCTCTCGCGATTAGATGGGCGGCGCTACACTTTAAGCATTACCTCGTAGGACACAAATTCCATGTGGAAACTGACCACAGGCCGCTCAAGGCTCTATTTGACAAACCACCTAGGAATTCACGCTTATCCCAGTGGCGTAGTGAACTACTACTCGAATTCGGAGGATTTGAAATACTATACAGACCCGGTAAAGAAAACGGCAACGCTGACGCTTTGTCGCGGGATCCTAGGTATGACCCCCACATCAATGAGGAAACGAGGGACACATATGAAATATTGATGATGGGTCGGGGACGACCCACCGGCTCGCGTCCATCAACAACCTGCGCAGCATGGGATCAATCGCACCTGCCGTATCCCGTACGCACAGTGGCACCGCTCGCAACTGCGGCGCAAACAGCAGTAATAGGAAGCCCGATTGCTCCCCCAGGGCAGCCAAACCCCGAGGCAATCCCATCGCAACTAGTTCCTGACACGCAGATAGCTGCAGTACCCCCAGCAACGCTAACGCAGCAAGCAGCCACGCTAAGTGCGATCCCAATCAGGATGGATCTAGGAGAAACTCCCGTAATGTCGGTACACACTACAACTATCTCGGGTTCTGGAGTCGGAAATCAGGCTCGAGGATCTAAAAGGCCACACCGGCCTGAATCAGAAACTGTAGGGCTAAGAGCAACCACACTACCAACAGAACAAGAATTCGACAGACTCATGAAATTAATGATGCATTACGAAACTGAAATATTACCAACCGTCAGGATCGAGGACACACAAGACACGCACGAGAACATATATTTACCATTCTTTTCAAACCTCCCAGATTTTAATCTAGTGCGGCTCTTGCCGTACATCCAAAGAAATGACCCAGAACTAGGTCCTATTTGGTGGTATCTATACAATAAAACACGGCCTAAAGCCGAATTGGGCGCACTAAGAATAGAAATGCGACCTCATTACTTCGAGCTAGCTCAAGATACGAAAATATTATACATGCATCCGTTACAGCCAGGTGACATAAATTATAAATTATGCATCCCAATCACGTTGGTACAGCAAGTGCTCAAACACGAACATAACGCCTTGTATGGAGGACATCCCGGCCGCGATCGACTACTAGCAAAATTAAAACAATTTTACTACTGGAAGGGTATGTCAGAACACGCACAGCAATGGATCAGTCGGTGCACTCTATGCCAGTCCGCGAAAGACCCAATTGCTCGGATAACCACCGGATTGGGTAGGGTTCCGTTGGCAAATCAACCAATGTATCGTGTATTCGTAGACATACTCGATATTCAAGTTCGGTCGCAAGCGGGTAACCGCTATGTTATTGCATTCATCGATCAATTCACCAAATTCGCAATAGCAGTGGCAATAAGGCACCAAGATGCACACACAGCCACACACATATTTTTATATGAGGTAGTCAACAAGTACGGAGCTCCCAGGGAGCTATATTACGACAGAGGAGGTGCGTCTACCGCACACATGTTCGAAAACTTGTGTCAAGAAATGCAGATATTTCGGCACATGAGTTTAGCTTACCACCCTCAGGCAAATGGGGAAATTGAAAGATTCAATAGGACCTTACTATATTTATTGCGAGTAAGTGTATCCCAAAATGATTATCATTCATGGGATGTATCGTTACCCTTTTGCATAATGGCTTATAATTCTTCGGTACACACAGCAACAAAGTACCCACCATTTTTACTAATGCATGGATTCTATCCTAGGCTCCCCGGAGAATACGACACGCATAGTGCAGCCACAGGATACACTGGAGCTCACTCATATAGGGCCAACGCTCAGCGCTTTATGGCTTCTATTAGAGAACGCGCATACCAATCAACGAGAGCCGCCCAGGAAGTAAACCGGCTAAAGTACAATAGGCGAGCTCGCGAACCACGCTATCAAACGGGTGAGTTAGTTAGGGTCTATAGGCACGACACCACACCAGGAACATCTAGAAAACTTACACCTCGTTAGTGTGGACCATATGAAATACTAGGAATGACTCCGCCATGCATGCGCGTAAGGATGCATTCTTATCCGGAGGGCATGGCACATGTTGTACACCTTAACAGAACTAAGCCATGTTTTAGGGCATTAGATCCAGTTCCAAACGTAGGAGACTGGCTAGGTCAAGCACACGCTTCCGTGTTAGAAAGGGGTTTAGATGAACCAACCCAACGAATTATCGCTGATAGGGATTTCGTTACAGAAATAGAACCCGTGGATGAGGTAGCAGTGCGCACTGTAAAAACAGCAGTCAGTGATAGTTCAGAAACCGAGAGTGTAGAACTGGGTGACCCTAATAATCCGAACTTATATCGCCGGACATACGCTGAAATTGAGGCAGAGCAAGCGGCAATAGAGCACATCGAGTATCGGACGGACGATTACGAGCCGCAGAATCCTAGGACAGTCAGGAATCGGATTCCACTGACTGATCCCGATAGAGAAATAGAACCATCTTGGCCACCAATATCGCAGGAGCAGGTTACTAGCCAAGAGGCTTTCTCGTACATACCAGAACCTGGTAGCCGAGACACGCAAGTAGAATATGGACCACACACCGTGCCAGTAACCACAATGGAAAGAATAGTAGCTACCAGCGAAGAAGTCCCGTTCGGCGTACCGACCGTAGGTGTTGGAATACTGGAAGGACAACATTTCTACCCAGCAGACATCACGCTATCTACCACGCCACGCGGAGCTTCAGGTGGAATCGTCGTACCTGGCCCATACACATAAGGGGACTTACGCTATGCGATCATGCTCGCTGCTCAGGACCATCCATTATTTCAATCACGACCAGCTGAACACATCATGGCATCACGGCTACGAGTACCGACAGAGATGTCAACTCAAACTGTAGGAGACTATACGACAATACGTCCTTATAGCGCCCCACCAGCAGCTGCCGACAGACCTATGTCTCCCCACCAATATGTTTTTCGGGAAGCAGCCTTTACTCAACCACCAGGGTCACCACTGTCCAGCTACTTATCAGAAACATCTGGCGAAGGCACCACGGCGGACGTGAGAGCAGCTGAAGCAGACGACGAGTTAACTAGCCAGACATCGCAGGAACCCTCTTCAGCGGAATGACGTAGTCTAGCCGGACAAGAAATGTCCAGCAGTAGTTCTAGAACGCCCACTACCCAACCGGGAGCATCCGACTCACTAAGTGAATTTACACTTGCGGAATCAAGCAGTGAACCACCGGCACCCCGGAGAGGAATTGTTCGCGCTGTAACCCTAGGTACCTCTCCCCGCACACGAGCATCGCCGGACGAGCGAGGAAAGGCACTTGTTAGACGGGCTACTCAACGAAAACAAGTTGTATCAGCACGAGGAGGCTCAACCATCCAGTTTGGTACTACTGACCAGCCAGGACCATCCACGGTAACCATCACCGAACTGGTACATCCTACCACCGCCAGCACTACTACATCTGAGACAATACGCCTTAGCTCCACTCATGCGACGGTCTCAGCCAGACCCCTACTGCACCGCCAGGCCAGGGATCGGGTCTTTAGGCCATATGGCACAGCATCGGACGAAGAGGTAAGAGACTCCCTACGCAGACATAGACGTGTAACTTTCCAGGAACCAACGACCGCCACTGAAACGGCAGGAACATCAACCAGACTAGCCTCTACCACACGCGCACAATCCACCAGCGTCACCACTTCAATGACCAGTGCACCAATGCCAACCTCGCGACAACCCTTAATGGGAGGACGCTCGCCAGGCGGGACTCAGCCACCGACCACATTCCCACGATATCCTTCTAGCCAGGAACTGCACCCTGCAGCTTGGCGACAACGAACACCTCGACCACCACCTTATGAAGAATCTGACTCGGACGATCCAGACCTACGGGTGGACTAATCCTAACCATATTCGCACATACCTCAACACAAGCAGACAAGGCCTTCTAACAAAAGGGGGAATTCAAGAGGGGTTCAGGAATATATTGACAGGTAAACAGGATTATCTCTTCACTCAAACTTATTCCCAGTATATCCATTACAGATGCGACGAAGCTACAGTGTCAACGACATCCGGATGCCAATGCTACCAAAAGGCGTGCGGCACGTACCGATGGTTTGCGGCGGCAGAATCTATCCGACAGTGCCCCTATATCGAGTCCAACCAGGGCCGTGCATAAAGATCGTTGCCTCCAAAGAAACTCGCTGGCCGATGAGCTGGCCAACGAATCGACAACGGTCGACACATTCGAACACAACGGGCGGCGCCTATCCAGCGCGTCCGAACATTTCCACCTCAGCGTCCTGGAGCTGCTGGGCTTCGACAACGCCGTGAAGGAGCTGGCCGAAGCGGACGTTAGCCCTAAGGAGCTGCAACTCCGCAGCATCGCACTCCACCGCCAGCTACCGATAAAGAGGCGCCATACGCTAAAGGCCTACTACCCGCATATCATGCGGCCAATACTACTGGCCAAGTTCAGCATGACCGAGTATGCGGAGGAGTTGGAGGCTACTGGCGACCGCCTCCTGTTCAACGCCTCATTCGATGATTTTTGGGGAACCGGCGCGACCCTGTGTCGACCGTTGCTGCGGCCACGTGTTCCACAATGTGACGGGTCGTCTGCATACCACCGGGATGGACTCGTTCGATGGCCCCAAGTCATCATCGTGGGCGACGAACAAGCGTTACCATTGCTGAACGTCGCCGCCCAGCACAATTGGATGGTGTTCGCGTGGCCCCGTATGAAAATGGCCGACTTAATACAATGGGCCAACGCGTTCGTCACGCCACAGACGGACTGTGTCATCGTCGTAGGCGGTTACGGCAAATTACGGCGTGATGACAACACCGTCTTTTCGCCCAGTGCGTTTACCAAACGCATCAAGCGAAAGCTGGAGGTGCTCGAACGGCGCCTCCGAGAAAATGCGGCCGTCTACGTCGCTCCGCCGCCACCACACTGGAACGCGCTCAACTACACGAGTGAGGTATGGGCAACGGAACTGCGCATCTGGAAACTGCGCCTAACCGAACAACACCAGGCCCTGCGGAACGTCATTATGCCCGCATGGTCGGTACCATTAACGGCACCCGAAGCCTGGGATACGGTCGGACCGTTCCACCGGGGTGAGGATCGCCAACGATGGTCTGAACCAGTGGTGGCGCCCGCTTATCATGCGGAACTGGTCAATTGGGTGGGCCACTACGTTCGGTGCACTGGACTTTTTCGCCTCGGCGAACAACGAAGGGTTGACGACGAGGAATAATATCTATTAAGGAATCCGTTCACACGAGGGTACCTCCAGCAAAAGGAAGCAGGTAACCAGAATCATAGAACACCCTGGAGCAGTAGAAAACGCAACCCTTTAGGGCATAGAGGATTCCGTCTGCGAACGCACGCGAGAGAATCAAGCGTAGAGTTAGAAATTACGCAAGCCTTTGTGTGTGGTTGCACTAGTATACGTAGCGTAAACCGACTGTTGTGAAAAAGGACGAAATCTATAAAGGTTATATTATTACAGATGGACAACAGCGTTCGGCAACGCGGTGAGGACGACAAAGACAACAACAGCGTTCGGCGACGCAGTGACAGTCAGGTGGACCATAGCGTTCGGCAACGCAATGGCGACGACACCAGATGCTCCGAAGGCGGTCCAAACCGGCGGTTATCAACAACTGGGCCATACGCTCCGCCCGAAGCAACTACCTACCGCCTGCCCAGCATCCCGACCTACCACGTCGACCTGACGCAGCCGTACGTTCCGTTCCTATCACACGGCACCGAGTGGCCGGAGCTGTCTAACATGCACGAGGCTCCAACACCATTCCATCATGACGGTACGACGGCTCCAACCGTCGAACAGCACTATCAGGTAAGGGTGCTCCTCGTACTCGGCCTGATGGAAGCGGCCAAGGAACTAATGGACATGGTTGGGACGCCGCAACAAATAAAGGCGAGAGCACGGGCTCAAGGACGAACTGGTTGACAACATCACAAGCGCCCGGCTCAAACCGTTGCTCGAGCACATCATGCGACCAATACTGCTCCGTAAATTCGCCATCCCCAGCTATGCGCGGATCCTTCATCTAACGGGCAATCGACCGCTCCTGGAGGTAACCACTGACACCTTCTGGGGTGTCGGGCGCACGCTCCAGCAGTTGCGACAGGGCGAACAACCCAGACACTGCCACAACGTCATGGGTCGACTTCTGGAGGAGGTGCGCGAATACCTCACCTGTGGATACGCTTGCTGGCAGCACGTCGTTATTATGGGCGACGCACTCCCGCTGCCGTTGCTGGAAATAGCCACTGACAATAAGTGGCTAGTCTGCGCATGGCCTGGCACCACGCTAATACGCATGATCCAACTTGCCAGCGCTGTCCTAACGCCGCTAACCAAATGCGTCATCTTACTTGGAGGCTACCAATACATCTACCGGAAGGCGCAACTGGAGCAGCTCCAATCGACCAACCCTAATGCAGCCTTCAAGAAGATCAAACGCCACTTAGGGATGCTATTTCGGCGAGTACCAGCGCGCACGCCCGTGATTGTCGCACCGCCGATACTCCGATGGGCCGCGACTAACCAAGACGCAATGTCTTGGACGGTCGAATTTAAGCGGATCGTCGCCAACCACCGGCAGCAACACGACGCATTCCACAACGTCTACTTCCAGAACTGGCCAGTCGCTTTTAACGCCGCAGATGCCTGGGAGCGGGATGAGCCGCACATGGAATGGCACGAGCGCCCACAGTTCGACGAACCAATGGTCTCCAAGTACTGCCTGCGTAATCTGCGGGAATGGGTCGGCCAATTGGTACGCGATGCCGAACTCGAACGTTTAACGAGGTAAGCAAGCGCAATAACGAAAACAACGCGCGAACCGTTAGGAAATTGAGTACAAGCGTGCGAACATCTATAAGGTCTTAAATGGACAATAAGAATGGGAGGGCAAATAAGGCGAGTAAGAGCGAACCGTACCTAATACAGGCAGGGCATAAATAGTAACGAACAGCCAATGGAGTAGCGTAGAGCAAATAAAGATAGGACACTACTACAAGTAACCAAACTAAGTATTGCGAACAGAACAGATAACTCCTGGATGACCTAAGGATAAGAAAGCTTTGTTACCAAAATTAGAATGAATAAAGTATAACTCCACTACAAACTAAAGTAGTCAGACTAACCAATGCGAGTGGTATAGGTAACTCCTAAATAAATAACCTGATCGTAACAGCATCTATTACCAATATTAGAGCGAATTGAGCAAAACCCAATTAGGAATTATCCAGCGAAACTACCAAAATTTCAAATAATGGGAACTTCTGGAAATAGGCACCCCGGCAGCCGGACCATTTCCTGGGAGTAACCCAAAAATAAACCAGGGGTTCGTGTTCAAACATGACTCCAATGGGGAGGTACGTGCTGAGATACTATAATAATATGCAACTATATATATATAGATGATTTATGTTATGTGTGCCAAGGAGCAGTATATTGATTGCACGAACAATAAATAGGGTTTTTCGAAAATACTTTCAAAGACTCAAAACAAGACAAATTATCATAAAATATTACAACCCATAAGGGAAAACTTCCAAAATTACCGAAAATAAAGGGAGAAGGGCGCGTTTTTGGTGATAACCAAACAAATTGATCGTCCTTCTACTCTCGTCTTTAGCAAATTTTAACAATTTTTAGGAAATTTTTTGAAAATTTTTAAAATTTACTGCAATTTTAAGCCTAAACGGGCTAAATTTTACAAATTTCACGCCCAAACGGGCCAATTTTTTCGAATTTCACACCAATTCCACTTAATTGAAATCAAGGGCTGTACATCACATGGAATTAATCACGCAAAACTTTCACTTTCTTTTTTATACCTCGACAAATTTAACTTACTACCATAAGTAAGGAGTCTATAAAATCCAAAAAATTTTAAGAGATGTAACAGCCCGAGTTTTTGCCGAATCTCAAATATTCATAATTAGGCCATAAAGGGACTCAAAATTTTGTGGATAAAGGGCGATGGGATACCGGTGGAGCGCTTATTGATGCATTATCTATAATTGTATTGAATAAAATAAATACTATACTTGTGTGTGTGCTATAATTGTGTAATCACGCTCCACCAGCCCGAGGTTGGGAGTTGGGATGGATGCGTAGTCGAATCGGCCGGGGACAAGGGGAAAGACTTCGCGATTCATGAGAATCGGACTTAGCAAGCTTGCAAATTAGGTGCCCCAGGGTCGATTCCGGTGCGCATCCTGAACCAAAGTATATATATATATAATGCATCTATATTTGTTACGAAGGTCAAATGAAACTTGGATATGCCCCTGTGTGTCAGGACGGGCCGAGTTATAGTGCAGGACCTTTATCAAAGCTCGAACAGGAGTTTTGTTTTAATTCGGATCTCGAGGACCTGGCCTGATACGCAGTAAACTGAAGTAGTTATGAAATGTATATTGCGGGACATTTGAATACGTGAGAAGAATAATAAAACCGACCTACTATGATAAAAGTTTCATTTTCAATGGGTGTAAGAATTTTGAAATTTTGGGGGTTTTTATTGGATCCTATACTAACTATTTCACTGAAAACCGGGGCCACCCGCCCCAATGCAACTCCACGGGACCCTCATAACTTCGTTGGGACCCAAAATTTTATCATTCGGTACGGATAAAACGGCCTCTAACGGGCCTCCTAGGAGAATTACATTAAAATGAAGGATCTCCTAAGTAGGCGACCAGCCAGGTCATGGATATGATCCCGCCCCCGGCCGCCTACTTCTTTCCATTCCTGAAATATTAACAAAAAACTACAAAAAACTTTAACATACAAACAGCGCCTGAAGCGCCGATATATTCTTTTATTTTGAAAACCCCACGCCGGACAACGCGAGGTTTAGGTTGTTTTGGCACCCGTCGGCCACTGATGCTGCTTACATTGTTGTTTTCTTTGATGCCAAGTGACGATGCCCATTAAGAGCCAAGGGCCGACGACACTAATAAGTTTGCGACGTTGTTCGGTTTATGCTTGTTTGCTATTTTGTTAAAATACATATATGTATATGTTATTGTGACTATATATATGGCGGTATGCGAGTTTTGAAAATTTTTTGGGACAAATAAGAAACAAGAGACCGGAGAGGGGGCGGACAAACGGTATAAAAGAGACTGCCCGATTCCCCAATCGGGACCAGTCGAGCTTTTTGGTTTAAGTTTTGGCGGTTGTCGCCATTTAAAATTTTATTTCAAATAGTTTTTCTGCTTTCGTTTTCTTTTCGTTTAGACATACCAGGGGTGGTTCCTCGCCGTGCCCCTACGGTGGAGAGCCTTCCCTGGTTTCGCTTCTTTTCGATCAGATAGAGGGCCGCCCTTTGCGGACGTTGGAGCGTCGGAAGGATGCTCCAGATGGAAGTGATTTTTGATCACTCCTCGGACCCCGCGCAATCTCACAAATTGCATCAAAATTATTCAAAAATTTCACTCGCTCGCAACTCGACTGGTTCCCCGCTCCTCGGACGTTTTCTCTCTTTCGTAGGTCCGAGGAGTGATCAAAATTTCGGCAGTGACTGGAAGTTTTCTAAGTTAGTACACCGTTTTGCGTTAAGTAAGATTTACACCATTCGGGATCACGCGAAGTTTACGCTGTTTAGGCTCACAGTTAAGCGTTATACTTAGTCTAAGTCTAGGCAAGGCTAGCAGGTGGTGACGGGAGTATTTGTGGACGCGGCCGTTTGCATCCGTGGGGGACACGAGTTGTCCCCCGTTTATCTGAAATTGAACTACAGCGTCGAATCCCCATTCGGTCGCTGTGTTATTATCGCTTCTGGTCAATTTGCGATGCAAACGACTGCGGACCCGACCTCGATGAAGTTTTTTGAGGCTCACTAGCCGAGCGTAGAATAAAAGCAGGGACTGGAGCGGTCGGTGGGGCATTTGTGTTCAAGTTCCGGTGGGATGCGGACTTTCTAACCGTGCAACTACGGGGAGAGCCCACGTCGGCACCTACTCCCGAAGCCCTCTGGGAGCGAGTTTCGAAATAGTCAGGCCGTTTGCTGGCCGCTCCAGTCGCTGTCGGGGTTGCTCGAAAATTTTTGACCTTCGGTCCTAGCACTCCGTTCATAGCTTACATTTTCGAAGGACAAATCATTACGGTAAAATGGGCAGCCGGTTGTCCCCTTGACAGAAGGGTACAACTGGGGAATTTTCAGGGAACGAGCCTTTTTCCATTTCTGTGTCAAAATCTATGAGGCTCACTTTGATCGAAAATTTTAAGGGCATCAAAGTCAAAACGGGGAGGTAGTATGTGCCTCCGGGTATCTTGCAGGGTACCCCGTGAAATTTTCATCATAATATATCATGAATGCTGTACATAGTTTGTAGTCCACCCCGATTGGGTGGTATTCTTATTCATGGAGTGTGTAATACAAAATTTGGTTCAAATAGTAAACCAGCTGAACCGTGTTTAATTTTCTGAAGCAGTTCGCCGCACTTTGTTAATGAATCAGGTTCCCTATGAAATTGTAGGTTCTAATGGCAATCAGACAATAAGCAAAGGCAAATTCATCACAGTAGAAAATCGAGCGTGATCAATGTTGCCCTTTTTCCCAGCTTAGCTTCGCGGAATTCTCCGCTTAAATTCTAAGTCTACTCCCTCGTTACACCCCGCGTAGCGCCAGCGTACCCCTGAACTGTCGAGAATCTCCTCCTGTCGCAGCCCGTACCGCCAACCCTCGCGTCGTATAGCTTGTCCCCTGGTACCGTCCGCGCGAGCATTAGTGCCAGACCCCACTCGCATTGTAGTACTGGAGCGTCCACTAGTCATTAAGTCCAAGCCTTGGTATACAAGGGACTGGGGCCCCCGCCTCAGTGTTGTTTGAGGTACTAGGTGACGTCTGCTAGGACTAGAATAAGGAATATCGTAAGGAGCCACAACCAAAACTGGGCCGCTATTAGGATCCCGACCGTGCGTCCACTGATGGTCTTAAGATTAGGAATCTGCATTCTAGCACGACAAATGGGGGAATTTTACTCAGACTATACTACGACCAGAGAACCCCACTTTGAGGATTAAGTGGAATATGAGGGAAAGGCGAGTCAGCCTTATTACGTGTGAGCAGGCTTAAGGGTTGACTCTCCCTCGGGGGACCTTCGTACCATTAGACGCGTGGGCCAATATAGGGGCCAGGCCGAACACCCTGGTTAACCCGCCGGCAACCTACTACACTAAGCGGTTCCCTTAGGTCGTCGCATAAGATCACCGGAGAGTCGTGGAAGCCGGGCACCACACGCTAAGGAGAATAGTGGTGAAACGGGACCCCTTAGGGCCAGAACTGGTCCTAGTACAATTTTACATATGGGCTTTCGTTGTTTTCCCACGCTAGCTTATATTCATCTTTCCCAGTCACTGCCTGTTGAAAGTGTCAATATCAAAAAGTATCAACCTGGTGTACATAAATGATTAGTTTATAGGTGCATATCGGGTAAGATGGTTTATTGTATGAAAAATTTTTTGGGTTCCAAGTTTTGCAAATGTGCATTATAAGCTAGCTCTGTTGTATATAAATATAGATAATCTTTTTCTCAAACCAAATATCCATAAGTTTGCTTTGAATTTTTCATTCTACCAGATAGCTAGTCTTCGCAATACTTTTTATCAAAGAATAAAGGGTTGTCAGCTCCTAAAATGTGTCTTGGCCACGGTTATGTTCACAGCAGAAGTGGTAAACAAAACAATTCTCTATTTATCAGAGCACAGATTTATCTAATACATATAAAACAGGAAAATCAGCTCTGCTATAACGGCTATTAAATTTTTAATAATTTACTGCAAGTTAATAACAAACATTGAAAGCATAAAGCGAACATGCGATATATCTACAACTTGTTTTAACTACACAGCTCCACATGAATTTAGCAATAGTAGCTGTGAAAACTATGTTAATGATACTTTTATCATATCAAAATACTTAGTCGCCTCTAGGCACATTTTTAAACCATTCCAAGTTTTGAAAGTTCTTTGCGTTAGCTAGAAGTTTTTCGATAAGTCCACAATTTTCCGCCAAAAGTCGCTTCGGGCGAAACAACCACGAGTTGATTTTCAATTCAATTTGGGAATTTTTTCTATCTTGCTTCTGATAGTTTTCTCGAGCTAATCATCTTGCAACAAATTGGTATATAAGACTGAATGTTTAAAACATGCGATTAATGAACAAATAAATGACGTCCAACAACTATTTATTAATTTCATACTATATTTAGAGCTAGTTTATTTTCAATACTATGCAAGAAACTTGAACCCTGCCTCCACCGACTCTTTTTAAAATGTTTAAAAATGATCCTTCGTAGGTGTACGGAAAAGAAGAGTTTTTGAATTATTCAACCATCGTTACTGTGGCCGAAAAAAATATATATAAAGGTTGTGGGCGCTAATGTTTTGCAGTATCACGAGTTGATTTTTCCTTGGCGAATCAACATGCCTAGGTCAGTACGGTGAGTTTGAGAATTTTTTAATTTGCTTTTACACAGTAGCGGGTGGAGTTTGACTAGAAATTTTGTAATTTGTTTTTGTTCACTCGTAATGCAACATACTGTGTAAGTATATACTGTATGTACTTCGTGAGAGAAACCGTCTAGCCAACAGTAAATATATACTGTAAGTGTAAGTACAGCCAACTGTAAGTATATACTGTATGTACTTCCTGAGAGAAACCGATTTACCGTTTAGCCAACAGTGAATAATTTTTTTCAAAACAGACTCAACAAAAAATATCGAAAAATCTAAAGAAATTATGCACACGTTAGAAAATTAAATTCCGGCTTGTTTTTTTGGCCAAATTTGGCCCGTAACTCAATAGAGTCAAGAATTCTGTCAAGTTTCCTGACCATTGCTGTGTCACTGAAGTAACATCATTATATATAGTGTCTTCTCGGGAAGCCCTTCGAACGAGGGGTTCATGGATTCTATCCTTACAGCCATAATAGCAATATTTCGCATTATAACAATAATCGTCAGTAGAAATAATTACGTCACAATGTACAGTGAGGGCACACATTTATATGTGAACGCTGCACAACTGCACACATAAAAAGTAGCCATTTCAATGTCACAGTGTTACAAACATTTAGTACGATTAAGCTGTTATACAAGCATTCAGTAAATCAAAGTAATAATGTTAACAGCAAGCGTGCAATAACATACTTCAGCTCGCGAGTTGGCACCGATACTTACGAATTTGCGCATTAATGGTTACTAATGCTGCACGGGCGAAGTATGCTAATTACACCTTCATCGCGCAGCTAACACTCTCGTATCGTTAACATATGACGGAGTGATTTCACGGCGCGCTAATTACGCAATAACTACCTAAGGCGAGTTTCTCAAATCTAACAACTGTGTTTTTTGTTAACAATTATTATATTCGTATTTGCATTTATATAAGTCCCCGTCACAGTAAGGACTCGAAAGTTGGCGAACAAGAAAACAAAGATGTCTGATTAATACCTACACAATTTAACTTTTTCCAATCAAATTGTACTACTACATTCATCTAAAAAATATGCCAAATATAAGTATTATTATACAGCGCAAAACAACCAATGCAAGAATGGAGCATCTAAAGAATGCGCACAGTTCGCGAAGAACCGCACTATAGTTATTTTTGAAACCGAGCGAGCGACGAAGTTTCCACCAATAACTTTGCTAGCAGCAAAAATTTCTTTTTTGTCCGTCTGTAGAGATTATAATTCATCGCCGGATGGACTTTCATAATTTCTTAATTTGTGCCCTTTGGTCAAAAAATGAACCCGCTTTCCACATCTTCCGGGTAAAAATAGGCACCGGGTGTATGGTCATATTTTTTGAAATTTTACCATCTATGTATCTATCATTCGCGACCTATATCTCGAGATAGAGGCTTCGCATCAAAAAACGGAGGCCTTCCAAATCCAGCCATCAGAAGCTTCAACTTTTCTGTTATTCTTTTTTGTTGGAGCTGCCATTTTGGACCCACGCGAAAAAGTTTAAAAATACACCCAGGAAAAGATTTTTAAAATTTCTGCAATGCAAGTTTTTGTTTATTGGTGGTGAACAATGGGATTATAGTGTCATTTAACCAGTTCAACACGTCGGTTTCATTGTTTAACCCCATTTGGCTAATATTAACAGTGAGGCACGATGCTTTGGCAAGTTTTGACACCAAAAATATCGTCACTTTTCCAATATAGATGTATATGTAAGTCAATCGAGCATATCTATACATTTTCTGGGTTACTAAATACCGCGGGCGAAGGCTGTTGTATTTGCGTAGTATACATCAAATAATGCAAGTGCTGGTGTCCTACGCCGTTAAAAATCAATCTTCAAATTACAATTTCCCTTAAAATTTGTGCTTTATACATGTCTAAAGTTCTCTACTTTTTGAACATTGAAAGAAGAAAATGTTTTTGGTAATAATATATGACTTAAATGACCGAAGCTTTGCCACTGAAATACAGCCTGTGTATTGCCATCACGGGACTTTAAGCGGGCTTACGAACCTAAATTAGGAACCAACAATTATGGTTATATCTATCACTTCAAACTGCGGGTATCTTGAAATGGAAACTGTGGTGTACCGAGTACTGTGGATATTGATACAGGGCCTATCGCAATACTACCTAAATTTTCCCACAGCGTACAAAGTTAACAGAACGTTAGTGCACAGTGCTCTAATGATAAGAAATATTCCTGCATAGTAGAGGAAACGCTATTCACCTATGTATGTTTCTGAAGCGACCATTGCACATTTATTGTTACGCAAGCAAGTTGGAATAAATTAAAATTTATATTAACTACAATATGTTTCAAACATTATAGTACGCATCCTGTAACGAAAAATCACTGTTTACAGCAAATGCGTCCGTACTAACCTTTTTATCTTAGACTAATGAAAACCGACTATTCAAAAACGACTGATGTTCGGAAATGCGTTAAAATTAATTCGTACTTGTAGAGGCAAACTAAAAAGCTTTAGCGAAAATTGCGACCTACAACAGGGTTAAGTAAATATGTTTGCTTTAACCGACCCTCAAGAGCATAACTTAGATGTGTTCGAGAATAGTGTTATATAATCATGTAGGTGGCGAAATCCGACGGTCTCCAGTTCCGAACTTGGGGCTCCTACACTAAATCTGGATCTAGAAATAAGAAATTTTAAAAATTTGATACTTTTCAGCGTAAAAAGACTGTAATTACATTGTAACAACTAAGTGACAACCGTAGTGAAAACGGAGCGCTACAGTTCACCGTGAATGAACGTATACAGTGTGAATCAATAAATACAATAACAAATCATAAAACCATTTTAACAAATAAGCACGGGAAGCTTCAATGCAATTGCGGGAAACTTCTTCCACTAAAACAGTAACAAAACGAAAATTACAAAAATAACAGGACATAACCATTGGGAACATGGCTTTTAATATACTCTCGTTGGCATTATCTTGGAATTCATAATCTAATTTGCAGTCTACCACTAAGAGATTTATTGGTTTTGAGCACACTTAATGTTGGATCTGTCAACAATCACGTTCCAACACTGCATTAAATGGGTTAATATATAGCTGTTGCTGTTTGCATACGTTGAGGTGAAATCTAAAGGCGTACACAAATTGTGCATTTCTGCCTACTACATAAGCTTACCATACGTAGAATCACTGTTTATTATTAATAACCAACATAGTTACTAGCACGGCCGTGGGCAAATGGAGCGACCATGACTGGCTCAAAGAGTGCAGTTAAATTCAGCTCTCTTATTGAATGCAAAGTTAGGACCCTGGGAACATGTATGTAAACAACGCTTACCGCAAATAAAAAAAGCCGAAACATTTTTGATTTTCGTAAAGCCCCCAACCAGACAATCTACCATCAATATATTCACAGTAACGTAAATATCATTAATAGCACACTCCAAACACATTAATTTAGTTTGCCCTGCAGTAACTAAGTAGTAGGGACTTCCAGAATTATTTACAAATCAGGATTATGTACAAAATCTTTAATTTGCATACATCCTGCAAATGCTTATGCATGACTAAACTGAATATATGACAGCCTTAAGTATTCTAGAATTACAATACAGAATTTTAAGACACCAACGGAACATTAGTAAAAACGGAGTGTACAGTGGGGTAACGAAATACCTGCTGAAGCCTTACAGTCATGAAACTAAGCACTTAATTTGAATACATAAATATCTCTGTAACTCATCCTTCAACTCCTATAAACTACATCCGATGCTTTGAAAAGTTGTTACTGTTAATGCGCAGATTCCCAAGCTGTAACTAAAAAGCGTGACGCGTATACACCTATGAATACTGATAACCATATAGCCAGCTGTTCAATCATTGGCTCTGACATTAAGACAAGAAAAGACAATTATTGTGAGCCATGTAATACGTAGGAAAATCCTTTAGCCTATAGAAATAGCCCTGCTGGCACATACAAAAAGGTAATGAATTTGTACACAGTTAAACGGTATATATGAAGAAGCTCAGCTCTCTTTGAACAAACATTGAGTGACCCACTGTATATTATCATAGCAACTGACACTAGTTAATAGTTTTTGAATTCAGAAACACTGTTGTTGATTCCGCAGTACAGAACAAAAATATAGTTCATAAAGTTACTACCCCGCCCTCGAATAATAACGTATGAATGCTTCAAAAATGGCGATACAAATTATCTCAATGGTGGCGTATTGACTCACAAAGAGCTAACGATAAAGCGTTAGTAAATTTTACATTTTCGAAAGGTACCACACATAATATGAAGACAAGTTAATTTAGTCACTAAACATTCCAAAAAACCACTATAGAGGATTCGATGGCACAAGTTGATTCTTTGTTTACAAGCAAAATCGATGTTTCAATCTACGTGTATACAATAAATTAAACTAATATCTCGCAACCGAGAGTGAAACGGAGTGAGCGTGAGCACTCCGAGTGTATTCTGTAGAACCTACACGCATTTGTTAAACTTACGTTATTGTTTTTTTCTCAACCTGAACATCTGGGCGAGCTCGATTTAAAATCTTTAAAAATTCATTGGTTTTGGCGCGCATTCGAGAATGAATGTAAGCCTAAATACAGAAACACCATGATTAAAAATCATTTAGAATGCAATTAGAACGAACATTACAATCTAAATTTAGATTGATAAAAAATGTGCTATCTGTAAAGCAAAAAATGCCATTACGATTACGAAAAGCCCTGATGCAAATGTTATGGACAGCAAAATATTCTTAGTAAGCGTGCTTCATCGCCGGTGTGCGATACTGCAATATCGGTCGAACGCTTAAACACTAAAAATCACACCAATACTGTGACAGGCTGTTGGCGACACCAATACGCCACGAATCATTCCAAATTAATCGATCGAAATTTCTATCGATTTTGATATATTGTGTTTTTGATCTATTGCGATGTTGACCTTTTTCGATTGCACTAATTTTTGGCCGGAACAGTCATCATACATGTGTTGATTTAGCTGGACGCAGAAAACTATTTGGCCGAATAAAATAAACTAAGTGTATCCAAAAATCATCAGGACATTGATTCTATACGTATGTAGATATGAAGCATAATTCTCGCTATGCTTCATGATGTTTTTGGCTGGTGAATTTTTAGTTTCCGTTGCCGAAGTTCTGAGAACCACGTTGTTAACATGATATTGATGCCATAAGTATTAAATTTCAGTCTGTTTCAATTTAGTGCTTTGAATTAAAATTACTCCTATATAGATCGACCGTCTGTATCTGAATATACTATGCCAACCCGTACAAAACAAGACGATTAAAAATGACCATTTCCAATTACCGATTAACTGGTTTAGCATAAAAGAAGTCATTCCAAAATAATGGGATTTAGGTGCGAAATCCGAACCCAGAGTATTCATTGGTTCCAGAGCCCAAAATTCAAGGAGAATCAGATAATTTGTGCAAAATTAAAGGCGATATTTCTTTGCTATAACGTTTCGGGGCAACTGAGTACCTACATACACGATAAAATAAATGTACAAAATATTATGTTTTAGAAGGTGTATCAACACTTCGTCTCATTTCAAAAATTGTTTAAATCCAACTAGTCAGCGAACATTGAAATGTGGACATGATACATAAGTTATTTGAATGAGCAAGCCAACATCAAACTGATCACTAAAACAACGAAGGCAATGATTTGGATGAGCCATGAAATTGAAGGTAGTAAGTACAACATCTGGTACATAACTGACGCAAAGCACAAAATTCAACGATGCGAAACTTGTAATTCAAGGAGCCTAAAGGGCCATAACAGAATCAAGGAGGTACAGTCACAGCCAGAATTAGTGCAAAATAATCGGTCTAAATTTTGATCGACCCCGATTAAACTAAAGTTTGATCGGTTTCGATTAAACGAAATTTCGGTCGATTCCGATCGTTTTCGATTATGGTGCAATTAGATAAACTATAAAATTATAGATAACTTTCAAAACTGTAAAATTTCAATTATTTTCGACTAAGCGAAATGTCGATCGATTGCGCATTCGATCAAATTTCAGCTCGATCGTTTTCGATTGCACTTATTTTTGCCCGTGACTTTATGTAAAACCAAGCGGAGATTACGATAAACGTATTTCCCGTCAACTATATAATCTACCATGTATCGTATTATTCGCCCGCGCTTTTATTTTCTACGTTGAATATGAAATACAAATCCTGTATCGCAACCAAACAATAAAACGACTTGAAACGACGTTTTTGCGCCTCCAATGCACAAAAAATCGTGATAAACCACAAAACAGTCTTTATGGTCAAGCCGATTGAATTTCAACTTCGAAACGGATTGACTTTAGAACACCAAACCGATATGATTTTCAATTTTAGGCATCTTTACGGCACATCTTGCAATCTTTCCAGCATAATTTCATCATTTTATGGATAATATAAGTTGTCCTGTGAGTATGGGAAAGCCACAGTAATAAACAGGCTTTCACGCAATCATAATAATTAACCTTCTTCGACGAAATACAGTCACGGACAGAAATAAGTGCACAAAACAACATTAGTTTATAAACGAACGTTATAATGTTCGTTTTCGTTCGCTCATAAACGAACGCAAAAAAAAAATTCGGTCTAAAATACGACTTTATGTTCACGTTCGTTTATAAACGAACGATGTTCGCCCGTGTTTTGCGTTCGTTTTTATGTATTTATTGTTGTCCATGATTGTATATATTACTGAAATGACAATCTGCTCTAACGAAAAATTAATTATTTTAAACTGATGTTTTGACATTAAATTTATATTTACTTTAAAATAGCTTCCAAGCTTGTTTAGGCAACACTCACGACTAGATCAAAGAAATTCATATCTGACCTTCTTCCTACCTAATGGTATTGGTTTAATTAACCCGGAAAAAATATTTCAAACAGGAGCGGACATCAAGCATTTACCATTATAAGGCTAAAACGGTATCTACAGACTAGAAGGGAGACACTTATAGCAGAACAATCGAAAATCCATGCTTGAACTTTCCTGACCTAATATATGTAACCGAATCATTCTTCTGTCAATGCAAAGTAAATTTAAAGGCTGTAAACAGGTGTTGACACCGAATTTTGATCACCTACAGTTCGTTTCACGGTATAGCACGATGTTTTTGAGGCATCCAAACCTTTATGCTCCGCCCATTTTCAAACCATGTCTACAAATTGAGATCGAAACGCTCACTGCTACTCCACTTAATACTATTTTTGTCCAATGAACAGCTGTTGCACCTGAACTATTCCCAACACACAAACTTTCAGGAGCTTCACGAAATTAAAAAAATATTAAATCCCGAATGTAAACACATGCGAGATGGACATTGAATCTAAGATGATAAAACACCATTAGCGGACACAAAAACAACCTAGACGCCAAATCACACTTCGAAGGGATTGATGGTCAAAAATGAATGGCTAAGAAAAATCTGTAAAAAGACCCTATTACTACTAACTAGAGCTAAGCATTGCAAATAATTGGTCCTTTCCGGTTGAATCGCCTACTTTCTTCTCAAGGATTTGGGGATTTGTCGAAAAGGCTCACTAGGCTATTTTTTCATTAACCTCATTAAACGTTAATGGCAAACATCGCCGTTCTTATAGAGACAGAATCATTTATGGATAATGCAACATCTTGTTGGAATTAAAGTTACCTTTGAGCATTTAATGTGATAATGAAATAATCACGAAACATGTGAATCAAGTCAATTGTGTTATTTCGCACTTTCTTGTTCGTATGACGCGGAAATAAAACTGAAAGTAACTGTAATGAAACAAAAAATTTCCTTTCTGTTGATCTTTTTCAAGAGTAATGTATATACTGCATTTTTCTAGTAAACTGCCCAACGTAAAAATGCTCAACAGAATGCGAAATTCCTCATGGAGAACTACATTGACTACAACAAAATTATGCTTGATTAAATATGACGTCCTCGGGGAGGCATCGAAACGTGTGAAAACATTTGCTTTCATGACATGCGCACAAAACCGATGCCGATGTATTTTAAGCCGGGTACCAGTGTTTAAAATTCCGCTTCGTTCGAATTGTAGTTTTTCGCTTACATGCAAGCTACAGACCAACAATATAATACAAAAATGCGTATTACTTATAGAGTATGACATTTCGCTGCACTTGCAACAGCAGCATATGAATGAACGAAGAATATGTAACA
>JASANE010027756.1:0-81017 GCA_030248225.1 Trileptium ribeirensis
TCGGTCCTTGGCTGGTCCAGAGCAGCGATTTCTCGTGGATTTTTCAACAGGACAGCTTTAAAAGAAAATTGTCAGTCAGTGTGTGGTATTATCTACAGGTTTCGATATTAGAACAAAGAAACTAAAGTAACCATAGGAATGTAGGCCGACTACGTTTACTTGCATCAAATAACCTTTAGTTTTACACCGAACGTTAAGCTAAAAAACAGAATTGGTGTACAAAGGTTTAGTTTTTTAGTTTTGCTCGGCATTGATAAACCAGTCCATTATGTCGTCGGTAACTGTCAAGGTTTTTTCTATATGCCTACGGACGTATCATTCTTTGACTACTGGCGTTTTCCATGTACCGTGGCGCTGGATAAATAACTTTCTTCCCATCGCTAGCGCATTCAGTAGCTGCCAACGTCCACCGGCCCGGAAAATTTGAAACGCTAAATTGACCTGAAAATACCAGCAGATTGGGTAAACTTCCTAAAAAATTTCGGCCTTTGTCATAGCAACACCGCCTAAAGGTATCAGTTAGAGCAAAGAAACGCTGGCTGATTAGCTAAGGTGCCGGAAAGCACATTGCGTATCTGAAGTTTTGTTAAATATAGTCAAGGGGCAACAATTAGTGGTCGACGCTCAAATATATATCGTGTTGCCGAGAACTGGTCAGTTTTAGAAGGTTGATAAAAATAGAAAAATGATCCATCGTCTAAATCACATCTCCAAAATTAAGCGACAAGGCTTCGGAATACTTTAGATAACCATAAAATAATAAACAAAACAAAACGGCCGCTTGCAGATATTCAAAAACATTAACCATCAAAAACTGACACAATAATCTACGAAACAAGTGTCTGTTGATAGGGATGTAGTGTCTATCAGGTTTTACCTGTGGCGGTCTGCCGACTTGCCAACTGGTTAGCCAGTTTAAATAAAACATGCGACCTAGGAAAATGTACTCTACTGGATTCTTGTATTGAAGCTATCGCTGACCAATAAATAGCTACAGCGGAGTTAGACCTACCGCTTTTGGTTAAATATGGCAAATACAGTCAATCATCTGATCTCGATACAGGAAACCAAGGCATTTTCTTTGCAACACTCTAATCGTGAAAAAATGTTGCACTTCGTTTGTAAGCACGAGAGGTTGCCAAGGACTCGCCGCTGATAACGGAAATCCTGTGAAGTGGAAACAACACTGTTCTTCTGAGTGAACGTACCAGTGGGTTACACCAAGCGTGTGGCGACCAGGTTCGGAACTTCTGAAAATAAACAGCATATTACAACATTATCATGACACACGGGAATAGCATGTCGGGATCGAAACCAAAACGAGCGAAACGTAGCTACCCAGTGCCGGGTAGTAATAGTTTCAAAACTTGACAGTATGATTCAAAACAACTGCTTTGTATAATCTCGCAAAAATTACATGTTTATTGACTATAATAAAATGCCTGTGCTTGACAAACATTTTAACAGATCTTTTTGTAATTATAGCCATCATTCTGTGAAATTGTTATCAGATTATGTTGGATTCTAAAAGGTAAGTCGTGTCAGAGAAGTGATTTATTATTAATGGGTAATGTTGTGTGTACAGCCAGTGTGCATTCTATAAATGCAACCTAAAATATTAAATGCACAATTAGTAGGTTTCAATCAGTTTGGCCCTGTATAAATAGAGTTCGATCCGGCTTCCGCACGCAGTGTATACTGAGTGTTCACTTCGCATCTGACCCGATACAGCATGCACAATTTTAGCGCATCCGAATAGGATAATGCAATGTGAAAACTACATATAGATACACACGTATCCGGTTGGCGCAGAATTTGGTCGTATCGGATAGGATGCAATATCAACCAATATCGAACCAGTTGATATATGGACACGGCCATAGTCTCTGGGGCTATCGACCAGTCGCCCATCAAAAACGGCGATGTGAGACAAGTGTCACAGTACTTTAGGCGATTCCATGTTGCTAAATTTTTCCAGTAAATTAAACCTTAATAACAGAAAACCCGTGAAAATGTTGGAGTTACACTATCGGCACTCGACCATTCCTGTAAGGTTTTGTATATATAGGGTTATCTTTGATTTGTGAACTTTTCAAGGTTTCTGCCCGCAGTAGAACGTTAATTTATATCTGATATGACTTAATCCTAAATATTTCACAACCGCTATGTGTATATAAACAATAGAATGAGATTGGTTTTTAATGTTTGGTTTTGAAGTATCTGAATTGATAGTGATTATATATGTTTTTCATTCCACAAATTTGGATTTAATGCGTGAATTATTCGGAAATTTTGTTTCATGAGATGTTTTAGTAAAGTGTTTTCGTTTGAAAACAACTGTTCTACCGTTAAGATTGAATTTGAATGTGTGCTTTTTAAGTCATTTGCTTTTGTAATAAATGAAACTTTTTTAAACTTGGTATCAATGTATTAAATTTATGTATCTTAAATGAGAAAGAGTCATTTACGTCTAACTCCGAAAACAGTCATACTTGCACATTTTTAAGAGTACCAATATCTTAAATGAATATCTTTTAAAACAATAAAGTTGCTAAAATCGTTGAGCATTAGTACATATTGCCAACTTTAAATCAATCACATAAAGTAATAGTCCTAAAAATTACACAACATTTACAATTATTTTGTGTTTCCGCGTTCTCATCTGGGTCCGAGGACCAACGTTTACATTCATTTTTGCAGTCTACAATACGTTATTAATTAATGCAGTGCGACATTAGTCATTTCTGATTATGGTTTTCCTGATTGGTTACAATTGGGACGGTTTGTGTTGTCTTCAAAGGAAAAAGATATTTGGAAAAAGCTTCGAAGAGGCGCCCTGAAAGCAGAATGCAAGAAAACACATAAATATTTAACGCTTGTGCTGTATTAGTGTAGTTAGGTTGAGGAAAGTGCGAATATAGAATATTTTATTTACCTGTAGCTAGGATTTGTCATTTTCATCGTGAATTTTAAGACCCGAGACGTCTTTATTTGGCTAGATATTCTGTTTCACTTTGAGCAATATGATATTTTATTTACAGTTGTAATGCAATACATTTATTGCAGTACAATAAATTTCTAAAATGGTTGTCTCTGACTGAGCTAATGGTTGGGCCATACATAAACACCTGGTGCCACAATGGTTTTCCTATTATAGGTCTCTGGAACATGGATTCGATAAGATATCGATTTCCAAATTTGTGGACAAATTTATATTTATCTGCAAGTTGACTTTTGTTTGCTCTTTTGATTACAGATTATGCCCGACAGTTTGGTATGTTTTTGAGTTTGTTTTTAGCGAAAATTTCTTAATATTGACCTTGTTCTACATCAATCATTCCATAGGTGTCAACTGTATCTCAAATCAGTAAATGCCAATTTAATGATTCAGTATTTTGTTCAGATAATCAGAAACGGTTATATGAAAAAAGTAGCACTCGTTCCGTTTTACAATAAAATACAAATTTTATTCAGTTCTTACTTTATTTCTTTATTCAATTCAGTACTTTACGTTTACTGCAGTGCTCTTCTTCTGAAAGGAGTTCGAAAGACTAAAGAATGGATAATCATTAAAAGTCGTCCGCACGGAATACTCACTAGCGTTCGCAGAAAACTGCCATATATATATTTTTACGGCAAGATAAATTTTTAAAGAAGGAAACGAATAATATTACGCAAAATAGAAAAGGGGTTGAGGTGGGGTAGTACGTCCTCTAGCATATGGTACCTATTTCTATCGTATATCAAGTGCTTGAGGACAACTTGATTGAGCAAAGCTTTAAACGTTTTCAAGTTAAAAGCTGTAACGAAATTTTTGTTTGTCAACGTGTATAGTGTTTACATTATAAACGAGGAATGTGTGGTTAAAAACATTTGTTTTGGATTTAGCCTTGTATATTTCCAGTGTATCGCCGTTTCTAGCTCTATCAATACAGTACAATGGTTTCTCTGTGGATTTCTATTCGTTATTGAAAAATTTGAAGACCGTAACGAAATCGAGGTGTCATTTTCTTAGTTCTAGTGGATCTAGTTTCACAAACTACAACCTATCATTGTACGGTGCATAGTGGAGAACGTTGCGAGCGAATATATATGCGTTTTGTAAAGTAGCGTTGGACTCGCTTAACAGCTTCTATAAATCCAGCACATACTGGGGACCATAAAGAACAATCATATTCCAGGATTAGTCAAATATAGGTTATATAAGTTAATAATAGCCTTTCAATATTGCAACAGAAAAAGCAACGAAATAGCATATTGATAATACGGTAGGCTTTGTTTGTTATGTTGTTGCAGCGTGTTGCAAGGGTGGATCCTGGGGCTGCATGGCTCGTCAGCTGAAGTGGGTGGTAGGTTTCGGCGGGTGTAGACCCGGGACAACATGCTCATAAGGGAGGAGAAGGGGAATACCTGAGGAGTGGACCACCTCGGATGATCGTCGCCTTTCTTTGAGGAGGTAGCCTAACCCTTCCAACTCCCCCATGCGTGGAAAATTTTGCCAAAAACTACAAAAATTGAAGGGAAATAAGCAAAAATTAGGCGAAATTAACAAAAGATACAGAAAAATTGATAAAAATCTGGGAAAAATTGGCAAAATGACGAAAAACTTGAGTCCTAAAAATTTCAAAATCTCATCGCCCACTCCCCTAGGCCCTTCCATACCCCCGTCAACCTGTTGACTACACTGTAGAAAACCTCCCAAAGGACTCGGTGCCCCCTGATACTTCGGACGTTGAGCATGTATGGCCACGGGAGCAAGCCAAAATCTTTCTCCAGGTAGTTGTATTATGACGCATCACCCACTACGCCCTAAAATTTTTCTGTCTGACGGTTTAAAGGTTTGCGCACCTCATGATGGCGGAGTAACGCCGGTTTCTGGAGAGGAGGTGCGGCGTCTCGTAGTGGGAGTCACGCATCGGGGGAGGGGTGCGGCGCACCTCGGGATGTGGGAGTGCGTCGCTTCGGGAGGCGCGGCGCTACTGGCGGGGGGTACGAGCTTCGGGGAGGGAGGAGGCTGTGGCCGCTTCGGGTTGGGGGCGGGATGTGGTGCATCGCGTCGGTGGAATGAAATCCTGGTTCGTGCACTGGTGCGTTGTGAGTTGTAAATCCTTAGTGATCATAACACCCAAGTCCATTCAGCACTCGGTACCTAATAAGGTATCTCCAGACAACGTACATGTGAGACAGGAATTTTTCTTCACGATATGTAGGATTTAACACTATGGAGTAAAAATTCTAAATTTCCATTTGTTAAAAAGGTAACAATGCTACGATGTGACATGCAAATTGCATATGTTTATTTATGTAAAATGTTGGAACAAAGTTTGATCAATTTAATTTTATATTCATTACGTGCTCCAAGATATGTTTTAATACAAATGCTACTGCTTTACAAGGTGCTTTCAAAAATCTAACCGTTGCAATGGCCGCAAAAGTAGATGACGACTGCCAAAATGTTAGAAGCATTTAGGACCATGTTTCGTGTAGTAGCATAATCAAATACATATATCATAAATAACGGTGGTTATGCATTATCTGTGACTTCAAGGGTTAAAAATATTTTAAACATGACAAACTTTAATATTACATTTAGCCTAGGCATGGTCATTATATATGCCTGATGAACATGTTGCATAATGAAATCTGAAAAAACTAATCTATGATTTTTAAGACATTTTGTATACAGTGGTTAAAAATAGTGTAGACAAATTTATTTTTCTGCTTAAAATTTTTATTTTAAGAATTATTATTTTATTATATAAATTCTGTATTTAAAGAAACAGTTTGCCATAGTCATTTAGCTTACACTTCCGTGTGCTTATGTATGCATATACGGCAAAATCACCGTAGTCATATCTTTTGTGGCTACTGTAGCGGTTAAATTTTTGAAAGCACCTTGTGCAGCAGCAGCATTTGCATTAAAACATATCGTTTAGCACGTAATGAATATAAAATTAATTTGTTCAAATCTTGTTCCAAGATTTTACATGAATAAACATATGCATTTTACATGTTACATCGTAGCATTGTTACCATGTATATATAACTCCTTTTACATGGTCACGAGATGAACTTCAGAGTCAGGGTTAAATAAGTGTAAAAAATAACTATGAAGCTTCAACACAAATAAGAATTATGGCTCTGAGCTCGGCTCAGCTTTAGAAAGATTGGTGTCTAGTGTATCAAGAAAATCAGGGATCGGCTCTTAAAAGCTCTCTTCTAAAATAACAAACATTTATTATAAAACAAGTGATATTATAGCACAGTAGTCTGCAAAGCCAAGACCAGCAGAGAATACATGGGTTGGCTCTTTACTAGGTAGGTCGTTTGCATATGTTTTTTCTAAATATTAGAAAGTCGTAAAGTTTTACAGTTGGGAGCCTGAGAGCTAATTCTAGCTTGCTATCGAAAGAGTCGAACCGAGAAGACGTGCCTTTCGCGAAGAACCGTGTTGATCAAGAACTTGAAAACGTGGCTCCTTGCGATGTATAATATACAGTAAACTTCTAGGCAGCGTGAGGCCGCCCTCCAATGTGCCACTGTCGAAATGCGCCCCCGAGGTCGCCCACCTAGAAGCCACGCAACCCACTCACCCACGCCTTAGACGCCGCACTCCACCCCCCGGCGGCCCCGCAATCCACTCCCCGCAAGGTCCCACGATCCCCATCCCCTTCGAAGCGCCGCAACCCTAGAAGATGCCATCCACCCTAGATGCCCCCGTGGTCTCGCCCCCACCTTCGAAGCGCCGCACCCCCTTAAGGCGACGCATCCCTCCGAGACGCCGCAGCCGCAGCCCCGGTGACACGCCCCGAGGCGCCACACCCACTCCCCCTCAAGGAAACTCAGCCCCCTGCGACGCTGCAGCACATCAACTGATGTGCCGCAGCCCCGCCAGGATAAATATTTTGGAGTCGGACACTTTTATTGTTGGTAGCCTGAGAGTTAATTCTACCTTTTATTATCTGAAAAGCCGTTGACGAAGAGCCAAGTTAAGCAAGAACTTGAAAAACGTGTCTCTATGGCACCTGTAATAAATATCTAATAATCTTCTAGGCAGTGGTGTACCCTGGATTTCACGGTAGAGATCCCGAGTTGTCGGCGCCGCGCTCCACTTCCCTGACGCGCCGCGCCCCATTAGAGGCGTCGTACCCCCACGGTGCCCCCTCTAGGCTCCGCACCGCACTCCCCGAGGCGCCGCACCCCACCCCCACCCCGAAAAATGTAGCTCTCTACCACTTATACTAAATAACCAATAAACTTGTAGGCAACAGTGGACCCTGGATTTCACGATGCAGGGATCCCGAGGTGTCCGCGCCGCGCTCCACTCCACAGACGTGTCCCATTAGAAGCGTAGCACCCCCAAGATGCTACCACCCTAGGCGCCGCACTCGTTCCCCTGAGGTTCCGCGCTCCCCCTCGAGGCGCCACAACCCCGAAGATGCTACCCGCCGAGGTTCCGCCCCACTGGCGAAGCACCGCATCCCCTCAAGGTACCAAATTCCTCGGAGCGCCGCAACACATGTGGGGGTGCCGCACCCCCTCCCCTCGAGGCTGTGCACCTCCCCTACGAGACGGCGCACATCCCTCCCGAGGTGCCGCACACCCCGAGGCGCTGCATCCCGCAGACGCTCAGCAGCCCCCCTCCCCGAATTACAAATTTAATTTTGCGTAATTTTACAAAACAAATTGAGGCAAAATCTGGGTGAAATCGACAAATCTACCTTTTTATTTATTTTGTGGGAGGATGGTCGCAAATTGAAGGATGTTCCCCTCCTGCTTCATGACCTGGGATACCTTTCCCTCTGCCATGAACCATTCGTACACGTATTCGAACAACGATTGTAAAATGATTTCCGTCACCGTCGGAAACATCTCCAGGTTTTTTAATCGTAAAATAGTATATCGAACGTAGTCAGTCATAAATATGGGCTTTAGCGAAATAAACAAACAACTATGGAGTATGCCTGCTCACATGGTCGAGTGGTCTGTAAGTTACGTTTTATGACACCAACACACTTTCCCAGTGATATCTAGCCGCGGCATTTTATTGCAATGTGTCACGTTTTTTCTTATATAAGGACTGGGCAGTATTAAAACTATTTTTTCTCCATCAGAACCTCAGCTTTGATCTGATCTGCAGTTTTTATAAAAAACCTAGAAGCGTCAACCTGCTACACTTGCACCATTTCGAGCGATCTCAGCATGAAAATAACTGCTAGAATTTTGTTCAGCATCCCGAAATTACCCTATCTACCAAATTTTAGCTATTTCTTAGGGGTGCTAGATAGCGTATCTTCACTAGACAAAATTACCCGCAGGTAGGACAGAATTACTCATAGGTAAAAATGATTACAAGCAGGTACGACAAAATTGCCCGCAGGTAGGGAAAAATTGCTCGCAGAAGTTAATTTTGTTACTCGCAGGGAAAAAAGTTACCGCCCAGATGTTCAAAATATAAAGGTGCATATCAAGTCGTTTTGCTCATATGAGGAGTTCGGTGATCGATTGATGCATTCTATTCGTGTCTTGCTTGAACATAAAACATGTTTCTACTCTGCTAAATTTTGCGTTGCGGTTTAACACTTGGCTAGAGTTCAACTGTTTTGATAGAAAAATGACAAGTCTCCTCGGCATCAACTGTCGTTTCTACATACCACACGTTTAATACAATATTCCATCTGGTATAACTTTGTGTAACCATGTCTCGGCCACACAGATTATTCAGAAAGTTTCTGAATTAAGTATAATAGTAAATTTTCCTGCTTCGTTCATTTGTTGCAAAGGTTTTTTTGCGTTGAAATATTTACATTTGAGATAGATTTGAGTTGGTACGTTTGATACTACAAAGTTTACCTGAGCCGATAGTGGTCCATCAGCTTCCAGTGAAGTATGCCAGCCTGGAACGATGGCCTGCTATATTTCGCAAACAATTTTTGAATTGCGACTGCCGTTTCCTTTACTGCATAAAACGCGTTATATTTTGTATGTTATCCCGTTGTTCTAAGTTCAGTTCATACTCGTTCTACAGTGCTGCCTGTTGCTTCAGCTCGGTATCGGACACAGATCGATGCATAATATTTTGGGTCTTTTAGGTTATACCCCCAGCCTGAAAATGGTCAATTTTAAAGATACAGCGATAAATTTGGTACTGTTCGACTCAGTTGGACGGGCGCTTCACAATATATATATATTTTTTGGCTGGTTTTATGATAATTTTTTTCGATTTTGGCCTCAAAAATTTTGTTTCCCTGCGGTACCCATGGTACACAAAATTTTGAAAAAATTTTCGATACATGTACATTATAAATCATTCGAACCGCATTGTCTAGATAAGGCGAATGATGCAAAAATTAGCTGAATCAGCTCATGAGTTAAAGACTTAGGCTAAGCCTAAGTGTAAGCCTAAGCTTAGTATAATGCTAAATCGTTAACCAGTGAACCCATGCAGCTGATTTTCGCTCCATTCGACTCAGCTCTCAGTGCGGTTCGAATGTTAAAAAACTAAAAAATTTTCGACAAAACTTTTTTCAAAAATTTTGGAAATGAGCCCAAAAAATCGAAAAAAATTGTCATAAATCGCGCTGAAGTGCATATTTTCTGAACCATATTTACCATCAATCGAACAACAAATCACGGACTCCGACTCTTGAACGTACGATTATCCTCCTCGACAGTTGATCGATTAATCCTACTGAACGCACGAAAACTTAAGGAGTACGATGGATTGGAGAAAATATTTATCCGCAGGTCAATGACAGACAGGGAACTGAGAGAGCAAACTGCGCTCCGACGCAAAGTATACTAACTTAGTTCAGCTCAGCGAGAAAATATTCAGAAATCCACTCACTACGCAGTTGTCAAATAAAAACTAGTTGCCTTTAAAAACTGTACAAGAAACGATGCGCGTCGACTGGTAGGTGGAACATATAATAGCATAAGCTACGATTATGTTACGGTTAACGGTAAAACTGCGGTCCAGGTAAACTTTTAATGGGGACAGTACCAAATCCACTAATTCCAAAGCTGACAAAATGTATATACTTTAATGCGCGAAGCCTTTGCAACAGGCTTTCAGATTTAGACGTTATGCTTACATCGAGATCTCACTCAGTAATTGCAGTTTCTAAAACTTGGTTACATGATCGCATCCCAGAAGGCTTGCTTTCTTGTTCAGAGTACAGTGTCTTTAGAAAGGACAAAGATTTACGCGTAGGCAGAGTTACAATCTTTGTCTATAAGTATCTCAAGTGTGCTCCAGTGCTAAATTTCCCCGAGCAATTTCGTGTTGTAGAAGGTATAGCAGTGGACATATATCTATCTGTGAAAACTCAAGTCATGTGTATATAAAGCCCAGCCGACTGCACTTCCAACAACATGCTTTGCTGTACTCATTCATATCTCCTGCATGTAATGTTTCATGGATCGTCATTGTAGTGAGAGATTTTAACCTCCCCGACATTGATTGGTGTAGAAATATAGTACCTGTAGCACCCGAATTTGAATTATTTTATAATATGGTTCTCGAATCTAGTCTTACTCAGTTGGTAAATTTTCCTACGCGCGGAACAAAGACACTTGATCTACTTTGTACGAACACCCCACGGCATGTCGCGCGCGTCGAATGTTCCGAGAATTCGTAAATTCAGATGATTTCTCTATTGGTTTCATGATTGCCACCGCCGCAAATCCAATCAAATTCCGCTCAAAGACAACTTTCGACTTTAAAAATGCGAACTTTAAAAGTCTCAACGACTTGCTTGTTTCAATTGATTGGGACTCGTTATTACACTCTGTCATAAATGTAAATGGTAAATGTTTGATGCAAATGATGTAAATAATGTTATACGCATGTGATCTATATGTACCCATATGAGTCATACCGTACTGGAAAAACAAAACTTGCCCGAATTATATAAAAAAACTCCGCCGTAGTAGATTAGTGTTGTGGAAATTAGGTAAACAATCAGGAGATATGTCAGAGTACAGAAGAGCTGCAAAGAATTACAGCCAAGCCGTTAGGAAACCAAGAGTAAGGGAAGAAAAAAATATCTTAAATTCTGAAAACCCAAATGCTGTGTACAGTTACGTAAAAACGCGCAGCTTAACAGCGACTGGTTTAAGTGCACTAAAATTGCCAAGTGGAGAAATTGCTACGGACGATCCATCTAGATCGGAAATCTTAGCTAACGCCTTTCAAGACATCTATTCAAACTCCGAAAATACTTTTTCAACGTTTACAAATAACATTCCTCTTCAGTTAACGTGGGTGTCGCTTACGCCTTACAAGTTAAATTGTGTGTAACAGAGTTAAGGCCTAAACATAGCCATGCACCAGATACCTTCATGCAGTTCTGTTTGCGCAAAGTGAAAGACGCAATTAGTATTCTACTCGCGCACATTTTCGAGCAGTCCTTTGTCACTGGTTGCGTACCGAATATTTGGCGATGCGCCGATGTGATCTAAATATATAAAAAGGAGACCCCACGGACCCATTAAATTACCATGCGGTGTCGTTGGTCTCAAACTGCTGCAAAATCATGGATTGGATCATTAATAAGTGCTTGCTTGGTAAATCACGTCAAAACATCGAATATTTTATCTCAACATCTACGTGGATTTATCGCCAAACCGTCCACTAGCACTCAATTAATCAAGAGTGTCTGGGTCTGGGCAAACGATATAGACAAAAATCTATCAGTAGACGTAGCTTATATAGATTTTGCGAAGGCGTTCAACAGCATTTCCCACACGAAACTCGTGTATAAGCTCTCATATCTTGGAATATGTCGTAAACGTTTAGCTTGGTAAACAGCGTTTTATCGAACAGAAAGTTTCGGATTAAAATGAACAACAGCTATTCCAACTGCAAATCCGTCCTCTCTGGAGTTCCTCAAGGCAGTGTTCTTGGACCAACATTATTCACGTTATATATTTATAATTTAATTGATTATGTTAAAATATGTTCTAACGTTAGCATAAAGTTGTTTGCCGATGACGTCAAATTATACTTAATGATCCCAGAAGAAAATAGCCAAATTGCTAAAACTAATATGCAAAATGCACTAAACCGAATTTCGGAGTGGTATGAAAAATGGCAACTTACGATGTCGGATTCAAAATGTCAAATTTTGCACATAGGGTGTAAAAACCCACATTTCTCATATACCCTATCAGGAAACACCGTACCACATAACGAAATCTGTCGCGATCTCGGAATATCCATCAGTAAAGACTTAAAATTCAAGCATCATTGCAGAGATATAGTGAGCAAAGCATAACAAATATACAGCGTTTTATCGAACAGAAAGTTTCGGATTAAAATGAACAACAGCTATTCCAACTGCAAATCCGTCCTCTCTGGAGTTCCTCAAGGCAGTGTTCTTGGACCAACATTATTCACGTTATATATTTATAATTTAATTGATTATGTTAAAATATGTTCTAACGTTAGCATAAAGTTGTTTGCCGATGACGTTAAATTATACTTAACGATCCCAGAAGAAAATAGCCAAATTGCTAAAACTAATATGCAAAATGCACTAAACCGAATTTCGGAGTGGTCTGAAAAATGGCAACTTACGATGTCGGATTCAAAATGTCAAATTTTGCACATAGGGTGTAAAAACCCACATTTCTCATATACCCTATCAGGAAACACCGTACCACATAACGAAATCTGTCGCGATCTCGGAGTATCCATCAGTAAAGACTTAAAATTCAAGCATCATTGCAGAGATATAGTGAGCAAAGCATAACAAATATCTAATATACTTTTGCGCTGTTCCTTAACTTCTGATATTGAAGTACTTCGTCGTGCATATGTTACATATGTTCGGCCAATACTGCAATACCCGTCTACCGTTTGGCCACCTGTGTATTCAGGGGATATGAATATCATAGAGCGCGTCCAATGCTACTAAACAACTCGTCAATATGATCGTAGCGCGTTGACTGTGGCGCAGTACTATGAAAGACTAATATTTCTTGATCTAAGCTAACCTGAGCTAAGAAGACTACATTTCGACCTTATTGCAATTTTCAAATTTATCAACAGTGAATACCATTCAATTTTAACACTATCCCCTATTACCGAATCGCGAACCCGCGGCCACAATTGCAGAATATATAAACCTGCGTTCAGAACCAACGTACTACACTATGTATTTCCAACGCGGGTAATAAAATATTGGAATGCCTTACCATCAACAATAGACGGAATACCTTTAGTTACGGTTTTAAGTTCAAGTGTTTAAAACCCTACTAGATAAAGTAGATTTTGCAAATAATCTAAAATAAGAAAGAAAATTATAGTTGATAAATGGTGGTACTGTCCATATCAGGTTATTTATGTTTGTCCTGATAAAGATTCTTTCCCATTTTCCCTCCCTTACAGGAATTTGGTCAGTTTTTAAGATACAGAGCTGATTTTGGTATCAATCGATTTAGTTCGATGACGCAATTCAGAAAATACTCATTTTACACCCCTGAATTTTTTTCGATTTTTGAGGTCCCAATGGTCCCCCCTTGAGAATCCAAAATTTTTTCTCTTCGGAATATGGTCATATTGGGCACCATTGGACTCGGATTGATGAGAGAAATCTGCTGGATCTACGCCACAGTTAGAAAGTTATGAGAGCCCAAGTAACCCTGAGGGGCGGTACGTTATAACGTTAGTAAAAGGAACAGCTTAGAGCGGGGGTTCGGGGGGCGGCAGCCCCCCGACTTAGGCTTAACCTTAGTGTATGTCTCATATAAGGACCTTAGCTTAGGCTAAGACTAAGGCTTAGGCTTAGTATTTCGATAACGGCATGGCCTGCATTTTATTTTCACGCCTCAGGGTTATTTGGGCCGTCATAACTTTCTAAAGGGGATGTAGATTTCAATAAACTACACACAAGTAGGTTTCTCTCATCAATCCGAGTTGAATAGTTCCCCATGTGACCACATTCCGAAGAAAAAATGTTTTAGGTTCCCAAGGGAGGACAACAGGGGTTTCAAAAAAATCGAAAAAAAGTTTCAGGGACGTAGGTAAAATGAGTGTTTTGTGAACCGACTCACGAGCTGAATCGATTGATACCAAAATCAGCTCTGTATTTTCAAAATTGACCAAATTACGGCTGGGGGGATAATGGACAAGAAGCCGAGAGCCGCGAGCTGATAATACGTGAGCATAGCAATTATTGTTCGTCAGGACAATGTTTAGGTAAGAATTTTTGGCACGGGCATTGACGGCGAATCCACCAAAACGCGGAGGACATTGCCTGGGCAATGAACTTCAACTTGTAAACTACTGGGGAAGCAGGGCTCATCGCCTCCGTTTGATGCGTTTCTGGTTTTAGCCTTTTTAAAGTAATGCGTATTGTGCACAATCCTGAACAACCTTTATTATATACTAGACAATATGCTATTTAGGAGCCTTTCCTCAGTGCCTTAACGAACAGAGCAATGCGATCGAATAACAACGCACGTGAAAACGCACGCCGTATGACAAAAGTCGGTTGGTAAATCCTTTCTGAATATGCACTGTTACAAATGTGTCAATTTATTCCTAAAAGAGGTAATCAAGCAGAATCTTAATTTTGATTAATAAATCGATTATATGCAAAACAAAATAAAAGATTCGGAAAAGTTTCAAAATGTAACTGATCTTTACCGATGTAACGACAAACCCTAAATGTCATTTATCAGTGAGTCCGCAAATGCATCAATCTAACTATATTTGAAAGGTTTTTCGCCGTTATGTGTGTAAGCCATTTCTTTTCCAGCGAGACATTCAAATTTACCCTTATAAAATTGATACCTACTCCATTACACCCATGCAGTTCTTCATAGCTATCAATTGCTAAGAGAGAGTTACGTTGTCCGTTGTAAGCAATGCGATAGTCGCCCAAGTGTAACTTTGTCATTTGCAAATGTATTACAATGTTGCAATATAATTGCCCACTGTCCTAATTGTAATAATAAAATAATAAAGAATTTGAAATTAATTTATTGCTACGTTCTCGTTTTTAATATCGTTGATGGGCAGAGTGGTTATCAGTGAATAGTAGTGGGTGGGGTTGGTGCCGATAACAGTTGGCATCGTCTGCAACTTATGAGTAGCTGTCCTAACCGATCACTGATGATGTTTCAAAAATTTAAACAATTATACACAACGAACATTGTTTTTGGAAGAAAGCATGAACTTACGGATGATTATGTTATGTATTAAAATTGAGGAGCAAGGAAGGAATTCAGATTTATACATTCATAATTACTGTTGGGCCTTCAGTGCATTAAATTAGCAAAAATATCACATTTAAACCATTTAAATGTCAGGTATCATGACAAAGCATGAGAGCCTCGTACTGTTGCAACTTTTGTTGTCTTTTTTCTCGACTAATTTTGCATAAATGTGCATCAAGTCCTATTTTCGCGATAGTCAAGTATTTTGTGAAGGAGGAGGATCTCCATTCAATATATACGTGTACATGTAGATATCAGAATTGATAAAATTCAACACAAATCAATTTGATAAAGGCTTTAACACAATATTATCAATTTTTTTCATTAAACTGGTATACCGGCTGTCAGAATGCCACTGCCTAATTTTCGGGCTCGCTGTCGTTATGATGATCTTAATACATGTTGCGATAGTTACATCAGTTACGCGACTGTGGCATTACCAGTATGTGTTTGTGTTTGATTAGTGACATTTGATCTGTTATGGTGGTGATATTTCTATATTTGAATTGATTTCATTTTTACTTCAGAAATAAGCAAAATAGCTCAGATATTTTTAGCTGCTGTCCTATGTTTTGCTGCAACGTTTAAGTAAGTGTTTTTTGTATAAAATCTGACCGTCTTTATTGATTTTAGTGCACATAACTTTATAGATAGCCCTGCCAAACCGAAGGAGATAAAATTTAGGATCAATTAAAGTTTTCCCCCTATAACAGAGGGTGGGAAAACTTGAAAAGAGCACTATAGGGGATTAACCCGTTTAGACCCAATGATCCATTTTTGGACTATCCATTTTCAATCTGATATCTTTATTTTACCGTGTATGTCAATGCCATGTATGTAATATGTATTGGAAATACTGGTTGTACTTGATGTTCTCATACCATTTTCAGATCATTATATTTGTATTTACACTACTGATCTAGCTAATAAATCGGTGTACTAAATTTGGTTACCTGGAGTTACTGGATTTGGACGATAGTGGGGCAGCGTAAGTTTTCGCATTTAGTGTTTTACAACATAGTATAAATCTGTATTGTCCAAATAATTGTTGTATGTACTAAAGTTTACATTTCTTACATGGGCCCGGTATTCTGAATATTCTTTTTACAATCTGTCCAATATTGGACATTTGCGCGTTTGTAGTGTATTTTAGATTACTCAACATTTCTGCATCAATACATACGGGGTGTCTACGACCTGAAAAAAACCTTATTTTTAGTAAAAAACCTGAAAAAAAACTGATTTTTTGAGGTCTGTAGTTATAAAATCGCCAAAAACCTGAAAAATGGCAAGAAAAAACCTTATTTTTTCAATTTTTTTAACTTTGAAATAATTTTAAGGAGTTATCAGGTTGCAAATGCCCCGTATAAATTTTTCTATTCCCTTCCTTCTCAATACATTTCTTCGCGTCTACAATTTCGAATTAATTAAACGCAAAATTTAATTGCTAATGACTCCGACTTTCACAATTCCAGATGTTGAGATTATGTTTCATTTCAGGTTGGCAGGTGGATTGCGTCACTGGTCTCCAACAGAGATTCTGCTTCCCTTCCCATCCCGATAATGATTAATTTATTATATATCTCAAACATGATTCGGTCGTACTTTCTCCTTGAAATATAATTATTTTCTTGCGAGTGTGTCGAATTCATTCGAATTCGAACCCAATTTTTGATAATTTTGAGTGAGACTAACGAATAGTTCTGCAAAAAGTTACTCTTTTTTGCGTGGATTTGGAAACAATGCACCTAACGGCGAGTAAAAATGAATTTGTTTTGTTAGAAGCATATTATCACAACGTTATAATATGCTGCTAAGTACGAATCATGTTTCAGATATTCTAAACATACCATAATTACTTATGACAATACATACCTATATCATGCATCATGCCATCTTCAACTTTTTTGGATACATGGCTCAATAGCAGTTTATTCCCCGAATTTCGCTGGTTGCAAAAAGTTCCTTCTGATCTCAAAATTGCGCGCTCTACAGCATGTAGCAAATCATTTTCACTTGGCAATATGGGCATACAGGCCCTTCGTCGGCACAGCAAGGGCGCTGCTCATAACGCAGCTATAGCACTCACCACGGGAACTCAAAGCATACCTCATAAATAGGTTGAAAACGTGTGCTGAGGGTATTAAAATTCTTTGTGAAAAAACCTGAAAAATTAGCCCCAAAAACCTGAAAAACCTGAAAAATGGAGCGAACCAGCCCGTAGACACCCTGTATATATAAATAGCCTTTTCCTGTAACATTTATTCGACATTTACGTATATACACTAAAAACTAAATATTCCTGCACTAGGCATGGACACCTGCGTAAATATGTGCCGCACTTTATTTCCTACTTTATGCACTAACATATTGTATCTATACCTGCCTTTGCCAGGATGTTGCGTACCACCGCATGTGTGGTGTAAGGCACCTATACAACTTATAGAACTACAGAATTACCTGTGTCGTAAGGCAGGCTTGTCCTTTGAATATACATATATTGTTAGATGTCTCTAGATCAATATCGTTTATTTTGTAATATACATCTGTCAAGCCCCATCAGCCTCAACCTAGGGTCAAGCATTAAGACCATGCAGGATGTATACTCTGACAATATACAGACTTGGACTCTTAATGATTAATTATTATTGGTTGAAATTTTCTTTTTGTACTTAATATGTTTATATAAATCTTGATTTTGCTGTTTATGTATATTAGCGATTAACAAATAAAAGTTTCTTTTGTTTGTTTGAACCTGATGCGATGTAACACTGTTTTGCCTCACCGAACAGGTTTTTAATATGCAAATTGTTGCTCGTTCTATAGCTTCCGTAAATTTGCAAAAAATTGAAACTTGAAACTTCATATTCTCTTCGGTGTTTTTGGGCTTGCCTTACTTGTAGTAAGTGTTAATTGTGATGCAGCAAGTTGCGTGAAAAGTTTCAAATTTGTAACCAAAAATTAGATTAATTTGTTTATTAACTAACATCAACAATGTCTTGTTAAATGTTTGTTTGTATTCTGGCGAAGAAATTTTAACAGCAACAACAAAAACAATTCGCTTACTGAGTAAGAGGTGTTGAATATGAAACCAGAACAGCCCGTAGCAGATATAGTAGGGGATCAATTCAAGTTTTTCCCTATAACAGAGGGGGAAACTTGAATTGGAGAATTTGTTAAATTTAAGCGTCCCAGTCTTAATTTTAGGTCTGCAATGGCCCACGGGGGATTATCTCCAGACTACTCCGTCGCCATAGGAGCCGCTCTTGATTAGCCCTGGAGAGGGCTGTTGGGATAAATTAGGCTGGCAAGAGCTGCTGAGATATGAAACAGCTAAACCAAAGGGAACTGTTACGCGATATGAGCGCGCAGCGATTGGAACGCATTTTGCTAGTAGCGGTCGCGCCAGCAGAACTCCTTGATATAACCAGGCAGCATATCGCGACGCACGCCACGCATGTACCCCACAGCCAGTGTGCTGCTTAATATCGACGATGTCAAACACTCATACTTCAGACTGAGCACGCCATCTATTAAGACCCACAAATTTTCAAATAGTAGCCAGAACATTACCGAGCGCACCAAATTTCCAAAGACCTGTTTATGGGTCCCATGTAGAATACAGGGGATTTTTGGAAATTTTTAACTCACCTTCAGTTTTACAGTGAATAATGTATTACACATTTTTTAAATTAGGAATTTTACACTGCTACAATGTCCAAATTTATAAATCTGTGTATAAATTTCCTAAATGTAAGTCTCCTTTTGCAAATGTTTAGTTCAGTTTCCCCGAATATCGGCAGAGTACATTTATCCGTTTTCTGTACTCCTGCTGCGCATATTTTATCCTAGTAATAAGTTGCATGAGTTAAGCTTATCGTAAGTACCTAATACATTTTTTCATAAGCAGACGTCTTGATTAGGCTGATAGACTGTCGACAACCTGAACTTTCGCCAGGAATTTATTGAATTTTGAGTGAGTAAATGAAACGAGCGAAGCGAAGAATTCTTAGTAGCCAGTAGTGTGAAATTTGCAGCGTCTGTTTGTGGGTTTTTTTTCGGGTGAAATGCATAACTCAACTTCTGATAGTCAGATTTGGTCGTGCGATACCTCATTCGAAAGCTTGAAATCTCTATTTGTGCCCTTTAGTTTGACGAAAAACCCGATTTCAACTCGTTGCACCTCAAAAGGGGTCCGACCGGTCCCATGTAGGGTCCCTAGGGATCACACCAAAACACGTTACGAGTCATATCTCGACAACCACCGTGCGATCTAGCCACATTTGTGCTCATTTTGTTCAGAAAATTTAGCTCTATAAGGTTATGTAGGTGTTGTTGTTGCCAAGGTCACCTACGCTACAGGCTCGAGTAAAAATTAGTTTTTGAGATGGACCCTTGGGACCACCGAAAACACTAAATTGGTAATATCTCCTTAGCCGCTGGAGCGATTCGGCTAAGATTGGGATCATTTTGTTCAGAAAGCAAAGCTGTAAATAGCTATATACGCTATGTTGCTATTGACCTCACATGTCGAGTAGAGTTGGGTTAAGGTGGGTTGTAAATGGGCCCTTGGGGGTCCCTAAAACACCAAATTGGCCATATCTCCTCAACCACTGGAGCGATCCGGCTAAGATTGGGCTCATTTTGTTCAGAAACCGTAGCTTTCAATAGCTATATACGCTGCGTTGCTATTGACCTCACCTGTCGAGCAGGGTTGGGTTAAGGTGTGTTGTAAATGGGCCCTTGGGATCCCGAAAATACCAAATTTGTCATATCTCATCAACCATTGGAGCGACTCGGCTAAGATTGGGCTCATTTAATATACTTGGCTGTTACCTGGCTGGGCTGTAATACGCCGTATTACTTGGCTGTTAAGAAATTAAAACAAAACAGGGAAAACGTATATTAGAATCAGGGAACAAAAGGTTACTATATAGCTATATATGTAAGAAAAACTGTTCTACTGCGAGGAACATCGGTGCGCTCAGAGCATCAGATGGTGAAATCGTCTCAGACGACGCAAGAAAATCCGAAATTTTGGCAGAAAATTTTGCAAGTATATACACACGCTGCTGCAATGTAATCCCAGCGTTCAATTCGAATACAACAGGTATAAGTCTCTCTTGGATACCGTTCACACCATATGATGTACAACTGGCGTTAGCGTCATTAAGTGCAAAGACGAGCCATTCTCCGACAGTTTTACACATTTCTTTCTGCGTGAACTTAAAAACGCAGTCAGCATTCCACTTTCCCACATTTTCGAACAACCATTTATTACTGGCAGTCTGCCCGATACCTGCCGTTGTGCAGACGCTATCGGTATTTACAAAAAAGGGTACCCATGCGACCCACTGAACTACCGTCCTGTGTCACTTGTATCCAGTTGTTGCAAAATAATGGAACGCATAATTAACAAACACCGGTTGAACTATGCTCGGACTGCAAATATCCTGTCCGGACAAGAGCACGGGTTTGTTGCTGGAAGATCTACAACCGCTCAGCTAATAGAACGGCCTTTCAGTGGATGTCGCTTACATCGATTTTGCTAAGGCGTTCGACACAGTTTATCACTCAAAATTGCTATACAAATTATCATGCCTTGGGTTTTGCTGACCCTGCTTGAGATGGATTAAAAGCTTTCTATCGGAAATAAAGTTCCGAGTCAAATTAAAGGATTCTTATTCTAGTTATAAACCGCTACTATCGGGTGTGCAAAAAGGAAGTATTCTCGGTCCCACGTTGTTTCTGTTATATATTAATGACTTAATAAATTGTATAAAATCATGCCGTTCTGTTAAAGTTAAATTATTTGCCGATGGTGTGAAACTGTATGTAACATTACCAACAAAAAGCAACGAAACAGACAAATCTTTGCTGCAGACCGTGCTAAACCACGTTTCAGAATGGACTAACAAATTGCAGCTTAAATTCTTTACCCCAAAATGTCAAATACTGCATATTGGTAAAAAAAATCCGTGCTTCACGTATACGTTGTCTGGAGCTTCACTGCCTGCCACTGAGTCCTTCCCGGATTTGGGCATTACGATCACTAAGGATTTAAAATTTACAACGCATTGCAGAAAATTAACAAGCAAGGCCTACCGCATTGCCAACATGCTGTTTCGTTGCGTTCCCTGTTGCAACATTGATACACTACCGTTCACTTACATAACCTATGTCCGACCAATCCTAGAATATGCATCTTCTGTGTGGTCCCCAGTTGATGTTGGTGATATAGACGCAGTTGAGCGAGTTCAACGCTACTTTACAAGACGTATATTCGCTCGCAAAAGACTATAAATATGCGCGTACAACGAGCGGTTACAGTTTTTGAAACTGGAGCCACTGGAATTAAGAAGGTTACACTTCGATCTCGTCACTGTTTTCAAATTTTTGAACAATGAATACAAATCCACAGAGGTACTACTGCACTGTATTGATACAGCTAAGACGCGTGGGCACGTGCTGAACTACGTAAGCCTAAATTCAAAACAAACGTTTTGAACCACATATGCCCTAATCGTATTATAAATCCTTGTAACAATTTATCCGCACAGATTGATAAGAAAAATTTCATTACAGCTTTAAACTCGAAAACTTAAGGCACTGCTCACTCAAATTGACCTCAAACACTATTTGAAATACGATAGAAATATGTAGCAAATGCGAAGGCACTACCCCAACCCAGTACTCGAAAACTTTTAACTCGCTGCGCATTCAAGTTGACCTCAAACACTACTTGAAATACGATAGAAATATATAGCAAATGCAAACAAAGGTACTACCCCAACCCAGTATCACAGGTATACGTCTCTTTTTATATTCTATTAAATAACTGACAACCCTACGTATGACAGCCAAACAAGCTGAAAAAGTCGCCTATTTTTGTAACATGACAAACTACTCTAGGGAGATGTAAGAGGCGATGTTTCCCTCCCCCTTCTGCTATATTTATTATTCATTTCTTTCTTTAAAATTTGTCTTATTAGAAAAATATATGGCAGCGCTCTGCGAACGCCAGTAAGCATGCCGTGCGGACAACGTTTAATGATTATTCATTCTTGAGTCGTATGAACGCGTTTCAGAAGCAAAACTCTGCAGTAAATGTAAAGTCTCGTATGTACCATAGGAATTGAATAACATTTGTATTTGTATTTTGTTCAGAAAGCAAAGCTCCATATAAATAGATACACTGCGTTGCTATTGACCTCATCTATCGAACAGGGTTGGGTTAAGATGGGTCGTAAATGGACCCATGAGACCCCGAAAACACCCAAGGATATATCTCCTCAACCACTGGAGCGATTCAACTAAGATTGAGCGCATTTTGTTCAAAAAGCAAAGCTCTATATAAATATATACACTGAGTTGCGATTGACCTCATCTGTCAAACAGGGTTGGGTTAAGATAGGTTGTAAATGGGTCCATGGGACCCCGAAAACACCAAATTGGTCATATCTCCTCAACCACTGGAGCGATTCGGCTATGATTGGGCTCATTTTGTTCAGAAAGCAAAGCTCTGTATAGCTGTATACACTTTGTTGCTATTTCAGTCGATCAGGGTTGGGTAAAGATGGCTTAACGTATAGATAAGCCCTTGGGACTCCAAAACCACCAAATTGGTCATGTCTCCTCAACAACTAGAGAGATTCAGGCGCGCTTGGACTCATTTCGTTCAGAGAGCAAAGCTATATATAGGTATATGTGGTGCTTTAGTATTTGAGTTTTGTTTTGGATCTTCGGCTTTAACAAAATGAAGTATTTTCCTAACTTTTATATACACTCAGAATTCACTTTCTTGGCCATGAGACAAGTCCCTAGTACATTTTACAAAACATAACATTCAAAATTAAATTTTATAAACTTGATTTCAGTCGATTCTTACAATATTATAGTAGAAAAGCATTAATTTGGAAGTTACATTTATTCTCCCATTTTTGTTTAATTTCAACGTGTTTTCATCGTATATCTGTTTTAGTGCCTATTATAAATGGATATTTTTATGATCATTTGTGATCATCATCATTGTGGTTTTATACGTGTGCATGCAGCGCCTAAGAACATTACAGTTGTATATAGCAGTAGCACTGTGGCATTAGACGTAACAAAAGACCAGGGGCGTAGCCAGAGCGGGGGAGTGGCCGGGGCACGCCCTCCCCCAATCCAATGTGACTAGTGAAAATTTTGGTGAAGTCTCCCTTATTATGTTCGGATTTTTCAGAGTGGATTAAATTTGAAGGCACTTCTGGTTTCCAGAAAGAAAATATCGGGGAAAAATGTTTGCGCTTAGCGCTCTTTTATTTCAATTAAATTGAGCAGTTTACACTGATATATAAAAACTACCGACAAAAAATCCTTGCAAAAAATTTGGTCCGAACAACCCCCAATCAAAATGTCTGGCTAAGGAGTGCGTACAATTAAGTGTCGCTGTTTCAATGTTTAAAAAAATTAAGCTCAAATCTACAAAAACATTTTGTTTACTTTGGCTTAATTGGGTTTTAACCCAATTGCATTCAGTTTTAGGAGGAAGACTAAAGCTGAATGCGTTTCTGGTGCGTTACCCCAGACATATTATATAACAAATTATTGTCTAAGGACGTTAAATTGTTACTGTCGCTAAATATCTGAAGATACTTACTTAGACTATTAAAGCTTACAACACCTATAAATTGACCGTTCGTCACAGCAAAATGGGACCTCAACAAACCGGCACAACAAACGGTTCGAAAGAAAAACAAGTACGAACGCACGGCGCTCACGGTTCAAAACAATCAACTGCTCAACGTCGCTCTATGCAAAATCCTACATCGCAGCTCAGCACATCTGCAACTTCGATCACAACACGGCCTGTCGGCTCAACCCTTTGCTGCGAATGTCAACGCGAGGGTGGAGACGACTGTTTCGCATGTGATAGCTGCGATGGTTGGATACACTACTCATGTACAGGCCTTAACACACAAACCATTGCCGCAATACAAGGAAATTTCTTTTGTGCAAGTAGTTCGTAGCAGCTGTCAAAACATTTCACGCAGGACAACCCCTGTGGCTGCCGAACCGGACACCATTAATGAACGTTTTATCGCCATGCAAGCGCAAATGAATGAAATCACGTCATCAATTGCTGCGATCAAACACTCTTTAAATCCCGCAACTCAAACAGACAATGCGGCCGCCATTGAACAATCACACCCGCTGTCGTTTGCAGAAGTTGTGGCAAGAAACATTGCTGATAGATCAAATTTCGGTCCCAATATTATTAACACAGCTGAGGGATACTCTCATCGCCGATGTCTTGTGATTAAGGGACTAACGGAAATTGATCACGATCATGATCTCAAACCAGCAACTAAAATTGTTCAGTATTTGGACCAGAGTGCTGCTGCGGAATCAGTCTTCAGAACAGAGACAATTGAATCGAAAAGACAGCGACCTGAATCAGTTTCTAATTCAAACAATTCAATTCCTCGACTGCTTAAAGTAAGACTCTACTCCGCTACTGTGGTGAAATCTGTGGTCCGTCAAGCCCACTACCTGAAATGCACTGTAAAGGAATTTTTCTCCTGCGTTCAATGACAACCGAAGAGCGAATTTGTTTATCGCTTTTGTACAATCAAGCTCAGAGTATTAATTCTAAACTCAATAATGATCCCCGAAATCGCACCAAATATGTCGTTTTGAACGAAAAACTGTTGGTGTATAAGGGATGTTTTATCAACGACAACAAGCTCGTTGGTGGCAGAAGGTATCCGGTAGAATATTCGTTTGAAGGAGCCGGTAGAAACATTACAGTCCACGTAAAAGGCTGTATGGCGGAATCAAGCCATTATTCTAGTTCGGAAAACTAGATATGGGGGCGAGTCGTACGCGTACAAATGCTTCTCCAATACCCTGCAAACTAGCTAATGCGCGAAGCTTAGCAAATAAAGTAACAATATTGGAGTGCCTTCGTAACAGCGGAAACTTTAAAATTATTACTTTCTGTGAAACATGGTTACACGACGAATTTGCAAACTGAATGATTAACTGTCCAGAGTTTTCAGTGTTCCGCAAAGATATGGCAAAATCCCGTGGAGGAGGAGTTGCCATCTTTGTGCATTACTCTGTGAAATCATTGCCTGTTAATTGTTCTAACATAAATTAAGAGATTATATACGTTGCGTAGATTTGCATATACCAATTAAGCGTAGATTAATATGTGTTTACAGACCTCCAAATAGCACTCTAGAATATAGTGTAGACTCTAATTGATCAGATGAACGAGCTTTGCGAAGTGAACTGTCCAATAACTCTATTGGGCGACTTTAACTTTCCTGAAATAAACTGGAGCTCGCTAACATGGCCAAACTATGGCCAAGCTGCTATATTTGCAGAATTTGCTATAGAAAAAGGTTTTACTCAGTTGGTTCAGTTTGCTACGCGGGGCGACAACACGCTTGACTTAGCCCTAACAAATTCATTGTTGAATGTTAGCAATGTCTCACAAGGCGATATGTTTTCCCATCACATATCTATTGATTTCCATATTGTAGGTAATGCGGTTGGTGAACCTAGGTCTTGTGTTGATATATATTATGACTATAGAAATGCTGATTACTCTGTTATTTCTGATCATCTGTCTCAGTATAATTGGGATTATATGTTTTATTCAGAGGTCAATGTGGAAAAGAAATGGTGTTTATTTTGGTAGGTAATTGTACGTATTATTGAAACTTTTGTTCCAAAGAAAGTTAAAAAGACCAAGTTTAATTACCGCCTCACATTAGAAAAATGTTTTATCATAAAAATAAACTCTGGCATTTAGCCAATAAGACACACAATTTTCACGAATATAAACTTTTTAGCAAAAAATGCGTGAAAGTTATTGATAAATTCAAAAAATACCGAGAAAACTATGTCATCAAAAATTCAAACAAGAATTCAATTTTTAACTATGTCATTAGCAAATTGTCCCGTAAAAGTACTCTAATGGCTCTGAAGGCAGCTAACGGTGCTCTTTGTGACGATAACTCCACGTGCTGTACAATTATGGCTGAAGCCTTTGCTTCTGTTTTTGTTTCTGATAACAACTGAGTAACTTCTCATATTCTTCATGTGCGAGAAAACCAAATTTCATGGGTTTCTTTTAGCCCGCAAGTGGTATGGAAAGCGTTGCACAAGCTTAAACCTAAGCATAGCAATACTCCTGATGACTTTAGTCAGTTTCTCTTAAAACAACTAAAACATGCGATATCACTACCGCCTTTATACATTTTTGAACAATCATTTGTGTTTTACCAAAAGCGTGGTTACAATCGAACGTTGTGCCAGTATACAAAAAAGGAGATTCGTGTGAACCTTTGAACTATCGTCCTATTTCTTTATTGTATTGTTGTTGTAAAGTTATGGAAACCATAATATGTGATTCTCTGAAGGCATATTTGCAAGAAAACAGCTTAATATCAACTGAGCAAAACGGCTTTGTGTCCAAAAAATCTACTTGTACTCAACCATTGGAAACTGTACATGAGTAGTCGGTTGCTCTGGATTCTAAAAAGGATGTAGATATAGTATATATTGACTTTGCAAAAGCGTTTGATACTGTATCTCATGTTAAATTAATCCATGAACTGCCTTCGTTTGGTATTACTTGGATGCTACTAAGATGGTTAAAAGCATTTGTAAATAACAGACAGTTGCGAGTGAAAGTTGACAACACTCTGTCTCAACAGCGAAATGTGATAGCCTTCTTAGACCCATTTTATTTTTGTTATATATTAATGATGTAACATCTTATTTAACCAATGTTTCATTTAAAATATTTGCAAATGATGTTAAAATATATATTACCTTTGATAAGAACGATAACTGTTCACATGTATCAATGCAAAACGGACTTAACCTACTGTCGAACTGGTCTTCCGATTGGCTGCTTGCCATATCAACATCAAAGTGTGGAGTTTTGCATCTTGATAAAAATAATCCAAAAGTACACTGTAGTATAAATGGCATTGACTAGCCCACTTTGCATCAAGTTAAAGATTTGGGTGTAATAGTTAATTATGATCTAAACTTTAAATCTCATATAAATGCAATCACTTCAAAGGCGTATCGTATTACTAACATGCTATTTCGTTGTTTTATAAACTGTGACCCACTTGCCTTACTGCTCTGCTATAAATCTTATATTCGACCTCTTTTGGAATATTCATCGTCAGTCTGGTCACCCACATCCCTAATGAAGACAGACAAAATTGAACGCGTACAAAGATATTTTACTCGAAGACTAAATTACAGAAACAACGGTGCTCCTAAGTTAAAAAGAGCGCCTAAGACTTTACAACCTTGAACCGTTGAACCCTTAGAGTTGCGGCGTCTACGAGCTGACCTCTGCATGATTTTTAAATGTCTGAACGGAGATGTAAATGCTTGTAAAACTTTTTCATGTTCTCGCAAAATACCAGTACACGAGGAAACGGTAAAAAACTTTAAAATGTAAGTGGTACACCAATATAGCAAGAAATAACTTTGTTCTGCGCCATGTTGATATATGGAACTGTCTACATAGCTCAGTCGTATGTTCAGCGAATTTAAGAACTTTTAAGAATCAGATGGAAAAGGAGATCAACTTGAATTGTCATATCTACTATAACCGGAACTTAGGTTAGACGTAAGAGTAAGACTCGTCCCCCTTTCTAACCTTTTTATTGAATATTCTTGGTTGCTGCATATTCACACTTCAAATTTATTATTGGCTATTTCGTTGTGCCATGTATATCTGTATGCACGTAATCTTGATGTTCAATAAACTTTTGACTTTGACTTCTATATCATGCGCATTCTGCTTATTAACAAACACCAATAAACGGCCACAGTAAGAAGGTGGCCCTCATAAAAATATTTTGCAGTAACTTCCTCGTTTCCTCATACTTTTTCCATAACGCCTCCATTCGAGGTTTCTGCGAGCCCAGTCCATCCCTCACCTTTATGAAGTTTGTTGTGCGGATGCAGCATTAGCCGGTTCCAATATTTTCAAATTTGTAGCTGTTTACCCCCTACCAGGAAACATACCATCTCACATATCCTGACTTTTTTCAAAAACTTAGAGCAGATTTGTCTTTGAATTTGTTTACATATTTTCCTTAGAAAAATAAAGCATCGTATGTTTACGAAATCACATCCCAATGTGGGGCCCCTCACACCAATGTTTAGAGGGGCCCCTCACTCACATCAGTTTTGGGGGGACTCATACAATAGTTTATAGGGGACCACTTGCATATTATTGTCGGCGCTTTGTAATTTTACCATTTTGTATTCCTAATTCGTCCAGACTTGAACGCTTATAAGTAGGGCTAACGGATTATTTGAACACGGTCCCTTTCCCATCTTAACTGTTTATTTATATATGCTCAATATCCGAGGTCCAGAGCGAGGCCAGGTCCCGGAAGGGTGTGGCATTCGGCCGGGTGTGGAAAAGCACATATCTGTTTGGCGCCTACAGTGGGGGTCGAATGACTTGCCATAAAAGGGTTTAGCGCGGCGCCCCGAGGATTCTTATACGAGGACGGAGGGTGGGTTGACCACTCATTGGCTCTAAAAGACACCCCGTTCATCTATGTCCCTGCAATTTTCTACTTTGACCACCACATATTTGGCTTTGTCACATTTTTCACAATTTTTGTCCAATTTCCTTAATGTTTGCTAAAATTTCGCAGATTTTCACCCATTTTTGACAAAATTTTGCCCAATTTCTACAAAAAATTTCGATATTTGCGAAAGGCCACCAGGTCTTGACACATAATTAGGCCTTCCCCTTGTTAGGCATCAGAGTTGATTCTGGGTCTCAGACCCCTAGTTTCAGAGACGTCAAAAATCAGACGGAAACAAAGGAGGTAAGCCGTATGAGCAGGAGTGATTAGTTTATTTACCGCATATCAGTCTGCGCTCATTGTGATTTTCATACCTTACATATCGTCTATATTTAGCCATGACAGTGTTAATAAAGCCAATAGATAACAGTAAACCTGAACAATAATGTCTCTTGTAACCCGTAATGAAGAAACGAGCTTTTATGGTGAATACAGCTAACATCCACTTTTGGACACCCACAACATAAAAACTCACACAGACAAATAGCTTATACCAACATTTTACCATTTATCACGTACAAGTGAACGCATAAACACACATACATGTATTAATTCTTGTGTTTGGATGGAGTTGGACACACATAATTATACATTATTTAATTTTAATTTCCTCAATTTGGATGGCATAATTAGTGTGGGTATATGTACACACATTTTCTTGCAAAATAAATAAATAAATATCTAATAAAGCAACAACAACGTTAACTAACATCTGCTGTCATAAGGCACACACAAGCAAAATTTCTCTAAACACATCCAAACACGAACATAGTTCCAGAGATAATTTGCAATAAATATAGAAACGATGTCAATAAAGAGAGTTTTTGAAAACCACTCCCTAAGTCTCTTTAGAGAGAATGAGTATGTTTTAGTTTAATTTTAAAATTTGGCATTTATGCACATTCATCTATCTACATGATGATATCGCGATTGAAAATTGTAAAATAAACACATAAACATGTGTGCGACAAACTCTTACACTGTTTCCAGTTGACACTGAAACAGACATGTCGAGGACAGTTGGAGAAAAAGTGTAGCTTTGCTAACTAAGTCACCTTGTATTGTATCTAGGATTTATTGGTCAATCTGGGATTATTATGTGACCCTTCTGCACTTCGGTGCATTGTAATTCTTAGCTACGAAATGCATATTAGCAGCTCCGATGGAAAGCAGGAAAATCAATATCGTTTTCGTATCAAATTTCCAAATCGTCTCCGAAATTCTAGAATTTTATGCAAAGTTTCTGTGTCGATTTTATTAGTTAAAATTGACAATCAAAACGCAATAGCTCTTAATGGACCATCGGATCTATTCAAGTCCTATAGATTACTTCCTTTGACTGGTACAATAATCATCTTAAAGGATATCTTGTGTTATGATTTATCCGGTAAGCGTTTAAAAGCGGAAAGGCCCATGCGTAACGGCTACACTAAAATAATATAATGGATTTATAATGCGCCAATTCAATTGAAAATCTTACAAAAGCGCCTAAGCGAACAACACGGTATAACACAAGGAGTCAGTTCAAGTTTTTCCCCACAACAGAGGGGGAAACTTTAAAAGAGCACTAAAGGGGAAATCTGAATTGGTGAATTTAATAAATTTAAGCGATCCAATCTTAACCTTGAGTCTGCAATGGTCCACGTGGGATGATCCCCAGCCCAGCAGTGCCAGACTACTCTATCGCCATAGGAGCCGCCCCTGGTTAGCCGTGGAGAGGGGTATTGGGATAAATTAGCCCTGGAAAAAGCTGTTTGGATATTAAACAGCTAAACCAAAGGGAACTGTTTCGCGATATGAGCGCACAGCGATTGGAACGCATTATGATGGTAGAGGTTGGTACCCCACAGCCAGTGTGCTGCTTCGAATCTACAACTAGTATGGGTCTTTTTCTTTAGTTCCCAGGCCGAGATAGCTTAATTTTGAAGATATCAGCGGCGATAATTTTGGTACCATTCGGCTCAGTTCAAAGAGCTGGTTTAAAAAAATATCCATCTCGTCATGTTTTATGCCGAATTTTTTTATATTGTTTGGGTCCCGATGGGGCTTGGTACCCAAAACTAAAAAATATTAATATTTATATATGTGTAATTTTGTATATTCTAACCGCATTGACGAGCTGAATCGAATGATAGTGAAATCACCACAATCAGATTATGTACTAAGGAGTTTTTACCATTAATGTTAAATAAGTTAAAGCTAAGCCCGAATCGATAACCTGCGAACCGAGTGCGTTGATTATACCACCGTTTGACCCAGCTGGTGAACGCCGTTAGAATAATATGTAAAATTAACCATTTATCGAGATTTTTTAATTTTGTGTCCCGAATAAACGAAAACTTGAAAAAATCATAAATCTCAATAATAAGGTATTTATAAAGCGCCTTTTCGGTGTTGACGTTGCAAAAGCAATGGATACGATATGACAATAAATAATACCATGAAACGTGCCGAAAAGGATATTTTCCGAACCAGATCATCGAGCTAGACCGAATGATACCGAGATTATTGCTCTCTTCGAGATTGGCCAATTTAGGCCTGGGGGAGGGTTAAAGTAAAAGACTCAGAAGTATTATGGTTATAGCATAATTATTCGCACTCTCTTCAGAACCTGGCAATATAAAACAGTGATGTTGAAACTTGTTCATATCTGGTGGACCGGTCCAAAATTGTGACGGCCTATTATATATACGTGAGCAGTAAAAACCAAACAGTGGTTGGGGCCCCAGGTTTCAACGCTGATATTACGTCATATATGCGAGCATTTTCTTCAAGAAGGTAAAATTTCCAGTGCAGAGCCATGTCTGGGCGAGCCAAAATTCCACTTATCGAATATTGTCGCAGCAGTAGCAGAACCAATTTAATAACTCAAATAACATTTCGCAATATATGACATGTATGCCCCAATCTTACCCACTGTATGTTATATATCCACTCATTAATTTGTGTGTGTGCCTCATTTACGATATTTGTTGCAAGACACTCAAAAACGTCAAAACAAAATATATATTTGACACTTGCTGAATGTCTCTACCAAACTGAAGCAGCAGTTTTACTTAGGAGATTCGTTTTATGGGTGTCTGTACACGTGTACATATTTATGTGTTGTGTGTTTCCTACACAAGAATTATTTTTATATAACAATAATGTGTGTGGCTGTATTATTGTAATAGGAGTAAAGTTTAGTTTATGTATGTTTGTTCTACATTGTTTGTTTATTTATTTGCTCATCCTGTGTGTCTCATCTAATGTAGAGTAAAAATGTATAAAATTCGGGTCATTTTTTGGTCGGCCCAAACCATACCTAGCTTTTTTACCTGGAAAGAATTATATTAAAAACTTGTGGTAAACAGTGGCGCACCATGCGGGTGGGTCTGGACCCACAGATTTCGGTAAAGCAGATAGTAAACTGGGATGAACCCCAGTGTGCACACGGTTGGGCTTCCGTATCCCTAAAATATTGCCCAATTTTCCCGCATTTTATTAAATTTCACTATTTTTTTTCAATTTGTGCTATCTTTTTACCAAAATTATCCCAAATTTGCGAAAATTTTGCGGCTCCTTCGGCACACTTGACACGAGGAGGTTAATGTTGCTTGCGGGTGTGTGATTAATGTTGCTTAGGGAGGTCCGATCCTCAGAGGGTAACTCCTACACACTCGTTCAATTTTTTATTCAATAATATACATACCCCTATCTGCTAGCATCAGCCTCAGCCTAGGGTAAGGCCTTCGGTCAACCATGAGCTGCGGGTGTTAGGTACAACAAATAACATGTTAATTCACAAGTAAATACATCATAAGAATACAACAGAATAAAACGAAAATCAGTGAGCGGTTATTCCACTTACAGCTGATTATAGGTTTCTTTCATAATGTAAATTATGAATTTTTTCGAGGTAGCTACCTAGGGGTATTGTCACTTCTCAACAGTTTGTGGCATCATTTCATCAACGTTCTTACGGTCTAGATACAAATATCGAGAATTTGAAAAGACCATACAGAACAGTTGACTAATGGATCGCTCAAGCTACGGTTTTAACCCAATTGCATTCAGGCACCTGCTTGAGAAAAGCTAATACTATTTTTATGAATATAAAAATAAAATGTTGAATGATATGTCGTCTAACATAATGGATCTCGACATGCTTCGAGGGCGTCTTTGTCGTTTATCTGCACCATGTGCCGATGCAAATATACTCAAAGTCGTCATCGACCTGCTGTCAGACGCCGCACCGACAACTGTCGGTAGGGAACTGACTTCCAGAACTACCCCGATTAGTCAATCTTCAGTGAATGCCGACAATGACAACTCACACATCGCAAGCGATGCAGCACATGCGATATTGGCAGATCGTCAGATGAAGGATACCAGTTAGTCAAAGTGACGACGACCCCGTCAAGGTCACGACAAAGAAACACGAAATGCAAAGGACTCAAACAACGGCGATCTATCGTCTCAATCACGTGATGTCATCGGACCGGCTCCTACGCGTCAAAGCAATCACACATCACAGCATAAATCTGATGTCAACCAGGACGTTCAAACTATACGACGAAATTTCTCTGTCGCCTCGGGATCGCCATCAGCAGATGTCGTCGCAAAACCTCTTCCCCGTGCTCACATTTTTATCCGACGATTTCGACCCGATTTCGAGGAATCCGACGTCATCATGCTCATAGAGACAAATGGTGTCTCACCCTAGCATGCCAACATGTATTCAAACTGCCGACAAAGGGCAATGATTCAGCTTTCCTTGTCGTAATTGCTCTTACTCTACTTACTTCAATCATTGCTCGTTCCTTCTGGCCTGCAGGTGTTGAATACAGACTATTTATCCTCGACGATGCTTCTCGATCTCGACTGAACCTCAAGCGGCGTAACCATATAAAATCAACAACTGACATCGGTACAACCTGGTGTAAGAGCAACGAGGCAGCCGACGGTACCACCTCAATCGCCGACAACGACAATATTGCCAACATCAATACCATCGACACAGTTGATGATTGTGCAACAAGCCAGCCAACATCACTACTCACAGCTATCGGACAATCTAGTTCTACTGTTAGCATTGTAGCACACGATTCCACCGCTTCAGACAAGGAATTTAATCCACTCTCAAGGTCTCCCATAATACTTCGGATCAACCCATCATTATTAATACGCACAAGTTACTTTTCATAGCATTAACGGAAACCTGGATGCGTCAGAGCTGCTCCGTTGCACTCCAGGGATGTACACCAGTACATTTCTTAAGCACAGGAAAGCCAAGATCCACAGGCCGCGGTGGCGGACTTGCTATAATCTACAGAACTTCTTTGCAATATCAGGATAATCGAAATGTTTCACAACTCGTTTACGGGACATTTGAGTTTATGTGCGGGACAATCAAGCCAGATGGTCAACTAATAACTGTAGTACTAGTGTATCGTCCTCCACAAACGTCATTGCCCGTCTTCTACGATGAATTAAATTATATTCTGATAAATATTACGATGGACCCTGCTGATGTTCTAATCATGGGCGACTTCAACATAGCCTCGACTTCAGATACATTTATTGACATTCTTGAATCTTTCGGGCTCAGTCAGCATGCCAGTGGTCCCACCCATGACCAGGACAATACATTGGATTTGGTCATGTCGTATAAAGACAGTAATTTGGTTTCAAATGTCGCGATTGAAAGCTGTGCTATTTCCGATCACATGTTAATTGTCACCATCATTAACTGTCATATTAACACAAATAGGCCTACGAAAACAATTCACTATCGAAATTGGGCGTCTATTGATAGTGCTAATTTTCAGTCAGCAATCTCTCAACTACATTTGGCCGAAAATGGCTCACTCGATGACCGCACCAGCTACTTTTATGACTCAATATCGTACATCGTAAACACGCAACTTCCACTACAATCTGCAAGATGGTCCTGATGCGCCTTGGTTCGGTACTGAATGCCACCGCGCGAAGACAGCGTTGCGAAGATACGAGCGCTGATGGCAGCGATCTCGTTGCTTTAAGCCAGACTTAATTATAACAACCAGAAAAAACTTTACCGAGATCTCTGTCAAAATAAATTGAACAACCACTGGAAATCGAAATTAAACGAAGTTAATAATAATAAAAAATGGAATGTCATAAACGCAATGCTCTACCGTAAACGCCAAACACCCATCTCCCCTGATCGGGCGGACAATTTTGCAACATTTTTTGCAAACAAAGTTACAGCTATTCGTTCCCAATTTCCTCCATTACAGCCTTTTTTCCTACAGCCAATAATGACGTTTCACAATTACACCTTACTCCAACTAGCGAAGAACACATCGCTAACCTCATCAAAACAAGTAACAACAAGTGCTGTGCATTGGATATTCTGCCACCAGCTATCTGTAAGAAATTTGCTGCTACATTGGCTCGCCCAATCACCGCTCTCATCAATGAATCTCTAACGACTGGGACTGTCGGCATCCGTGAAAAAAGCAGCATTATCCACCCTCGACTAAAACGTCCCAACGCTGATGTTAATGACATGAACAATTTTCGACCAATTTCGAATATTTCCTACATTGCGAAATTGATGGAGCGGGTAGTCATGGATCAGCTGGTTTATCATATGGACATTTACAACCATCTTCCTAAATTCCAATCAGCATACCGTAAAGGACATTCTACCGAGAGTGCGTTAGTAAAAATTTGCAATGATATCCAATCAGCATTTACTAGAAGACAAATCACACTTCTAATGTGCTTGGACATGTCAGCCGCTTTTGACACGATTGATCACTCAGCACTACTTCAGCGACTAAAAGACATCAACCTGTCGCCGTCTTCGTTGTCGTGGTTTGAATCCTATTTGTCGAATCGCCAACAACGCGTCCAAATTGGAACAACTTTTTCCAAAAATACAACAATGTTGAGCGGCGTTCCACAAGGCAGCGTTATCGGACCGATACTATTCAACATCTTCATGGCTCCGCTGCTTCAAATAATTATCGCGGCCGGCTTCAATGTACATTGCTATGCCGACGACATTCAGGTGTATAAATGTTTCTCCGCATCTGAAGAGGCTCAGGTTGTCTCATCTGTTCAGCGCTTGTTCGTCTCTTTAAACAATTGGTTTCGCAATAATAAATTAAAACTTAATAATTCAAAGACCGGACTAATCTATTTTAGTCGTCAGCAGTATTCCGGCCAGCCAATTGATATCGACAATGAGACCATTCGTCCTACTGACACAATCAAGGTACTTGGTGTAACCTTAGACAAGAAATTGACATTTCAAAAACATATTGCCGAGCTAGCAGGAAAGTGCACATGGCAGCTAAAAGAAATAAGCCGTATTCGAAACCGTCTGGATATTGATACAACACAATCTATTTCCAGAGCGTTCGTCATGTCTCGAATCGACTATTGCAACGCGTTGTACTGTGGTCTACCTACAGTTAGTCTCTTACCACTTCGGCGTCTTCTACACGCAGCAGCCAGGATGGTATCGGGGGCTCGTCGACAGGAACACATAACACCCGTCTTGAGGCGTCTGCACTGGCTGCCGCTAGATAAGCGCATCCAATACAAGATTCTTCTAATTGTATACAACGCAATTACTACGAAAACGCCGCCATATATTGCCGACATTCTTACCACTTCATCCGGACTACGACTTGCCAACGAAAGGATACTGCGAATTGATGTGGCAAGAAACAATAGCTTCCAATTTTTTGGGCCTTCGGAATGGAATAAACTGCCGCTTGCTTTGCGAAGTCCAGACCTAGAACTGACTCATTTCAAATCTAGACTCAAGACTTATTTATTTCCAACGGAATCGTGACAGGTTTGATTGAAAGATATCATAAACATGTAAAACTTACCTTGCGCTTTTGAGACGCTTTCGCGAAAAAAGCGCGTTATAAATTCATTATTATTAATAACAGCCCCCTTATTACCCACCCCCCTTGTTATTGGACAGACCCTGTCCCCTAGAAAACCAGTGAACCGCCTGCGCGCACCCCTCTCCCCCGATGAACAGCTCCAAGGGCTTGCAGCTAAAGTGAACCAATTGCGTTTGCGACTCATTAAGTTGAAGCTTATTTGTGGAAAGAAAATGGTAAACCTAACCATGATGTCCTCCAGCAGTTAAACGGTACTACACAGTGAATTCAATTCGAAACACTTGTAGATCTGTACATTGTCTGTGTAAAAAGGGAGGAACACGCACTCCGTGGGGGGATAAAGAGCCAACAGAGGAGAGTATAGACCACATAGAGGGGGGCCGCGGGAACACCCCCCCTTGGCACCCCCCCCCCCCATATTAGTGTCAAGCTAAGAACCACACACCCGCCCCCCCCACGTGCGAGCGCCCATGGAGGCAGGGGGAGAACTAAAAGTGTTTTTACCACACCCCGCCCCCCCGCCACCCGCGCACCAACGCCCCCAACCCCCCCCCCCCCCCCCCCCCCCCCCACCCCCCCACCCACGCCCCCCTGACCAAGAAAACCCGCCCCACCTAGCGCTTTGCAATCCTTGAATAACTAGTGTGTGATCCACTGTGTCTAAAATGCAGTTAGATCCAAAGAGATCAACATCGCCAGCTTGTTGCTGGGCCAGTTTTCCTATGTCTCGCCTCACAGTTTTTATGGCACGATTGCAGAATCGTGCGCTTTACGAAGTCTGACTGATACTAAGGCTGACTGCAGTTGACCTCCAGACGGTGCCGAAGCTGATTGAAAACAGCGCGTTCAAGCAGTTTAGAGACTTAAGATATATCTGATACCGGTCGATACTGGTTAATGTTCTGGAGATCAGAATTCGGTAGCTTGAGGAGCGGGTCACGTAATAGCAGTATACGTTTATTACCGGTCATTGGATGTTACAGCTTGAAGGGTTTTGCTTCCGGAGTTAAACCCATCATCGCGAGCCCAACCATTATGGAATAGCCTGGATGTTGACACAACCCATTCAATCGGCAGGGCTTTTGTTATGTCTCGAATTGACTACTGTAATGCATTGTATGGTAGTTTACAGTCTGTATACCTCTTGCCACTTGTCGTCTTCTGCACACTGCGGCGAGAATGATTTCTGGGACTCGACGACATGAACATTTAAGTTCCGTCTTGCGGCAACTTCATTGGCTGCCTCTAGGTCGACGAATTAAATACAAGATGCTGATGCTCATTTATAATGCTTTAAGCTCAAATACCCCATCTTACATTGTTTATATGATGAATCAGTCGTCAGTGGCACGACTTGCCAATGAACTAGTACTCCGAATCGGTGTAACAAGAAACAATAGTTTTTGTTATCTGGGACCCTCGGAATGGAACAAATTGCCAAGAGAGTTACGACATCCGAACCTTGATTTAACTCAGTTCAAATCTAAGCTGAAAACTCATCTGTTCCCGGCTGCATGAACATAAATTGTTTATAACATGACATCTTTACCTGACATTTATTATCCTGCGCTTTTGTCACGCTTCGGCGAAAAAGGCGCATTACAAATGTTTTATTACTTTTACTAAACCACCACCCTGGCATTCTGGGTGGGGTTGAGAGTTATAAAAGTCGTTGGAGCAGATTCTCCTAAAGGACGCAAATCTGAACAACACATTCAAGTTTCGATAAGAACGATAATGTCTAGTTTTTGACTGGGTATCTATTGGTGGATTAGTGCAAATTTCTTATTTAGTGAACGTACATTTAACAACGTTGGACGTTTGGATTTTTTTGGTTCTGCGACAGACGCTGTTCTTGCTATTGTCGTTGCTGATTAGGTTTTTGTGTCTGTTGTTGCGTTTTCTACTGTGCTTCCACGAATTAATCATTTGTTCTGGACAGTGATGCCGTACATCCGATGCCATACGAAATTAACGTTGTTGTCCCCAATATCGTTATTGTTGGTGGTTGGTGCAACTCAACAGGTGGTGTAGACGCGAACAGGGCAATCGTTTGTCCTAGCGTAGCAGGATCATTACAGGATGGCGATGGTCGATAGAGAACAATATGTAAATATTCAAGATTCTTTATTTAATAATAATAATAAGCACAAGAGCTTGTCAGAATATATAATAGCCAGAACGCAGCAAGTGCGTAATATCAGTTTGACGAACTGGAGAACAAGTGAATGTTCAGTTTTGCTTTAAACGCAGTCGCGTCGAGAGTACTGTCACGTAGTGTTTGCGGCATACAACTCCAAGCCAATGGGCCAGGAACCAATGCCTGTTGTTTGTTGCGATGTCGATCCGAAAGATTTATTCATTCGCAAGACGAGGCGAATACGAATCATCTCGGCAATATACGCTTGTGTTCCGGAGCGAAGTGCCTTTCGAACCGACAAGATTATTTTGTAGCGGCACGTTGTTCGCACGGTAGTCAGTATAGCTCTTTAGTATCGGACTGGTATGCTCCCATCGACTTATGCAGGAGACTGCTGTCGGCGCGTTGTGGAGTAGGCGGCGACGAGGCAATAAATGAACACTTGACACACTTGCATATAGTGCATTACAATAGTCAATGAAGGACATTATGAAGGCGCTCACAATAAGCTGCGCTGTGTCATTGTCCATGCACGGCCGGATTCGACTCATCTCTCGTAATTGCCATGTGAAAGAACCTGACAGAGCAGTGATGTGTTCACTGCGGTTCAACCGATAGTCGCTAGTGACGCCAAGTATTTTGACGGTTTCTGACGGGTCGATAACGACATCACGAATTTGCAGCGATGGTGAGTAACGGTGATTATATACCGCTTAGATGAGTGTAATTGTAATTCAATTTAATATTTAAATATTACCCACAAATTTAAAATCTGAATCTAATTTATGACATTATGTGAAGATATTTAAACAGGGTAAAAAATTTGATTATATGGGTCCGCCGTTGATGACTGTAGTAGTCAGTGTTGAAATAAAGCCCTGCACCAGTGTAGTAACCACGAAAGGGATTTATTTTTAGCACAAAAATTTACACCTAGTATTGGGTCTGATTTTATGGAGTCTTTCTTGGAATAGTATCAGTCGCAACATATCGTTCCTAGATTACGGCTGTCATCATGGATTACAATATGGAATAACATGTAGTTGTGCCAAGCTGTAACACCAGCAACTAGAGTAGGCCAAATCTACTTTTTTTGCCGAACTAATGTTTGGTATTAGCTAGGGCAATCCCAGTGGTAATATATTTTTGTTTATTTGATAACACTGTTAGCACCTCGGATGCCGTTATGGTAAATCTTTCATGACTCAAAAGTTTCTTAGAAGGATACGCAGGCTATTCTTCAATGATTGGGATCGTAATGCAATACTTAAATCCGGATGCAAAACCATCCGGGCTGCAACATTCAATCACCGGCAATAAACAATTTACTTCTACTACTGCTAATGATACAAACATCTAAACCATGCGCTAATCAGTGAGACAGTGTAATGTATTTCCGATTATTACACAATCTATTATTACTTCCGAAATTTTAAATGTAAAATTGTTAAAATGTCTTGACCTCATCAGATTTCAACGGATATCAAGTTCATAACTTAAATGACCTCACACAGGCACTAATTGCAGCCGTTAGCGATATTATATTTCCTTCATTCCGTATTTCCGTTGCTTTTATAAATTTGTATATCTCCGCAATTCGCACGTAATAATGTGTAGAAGTGCAGTTGGCATGTCCAAATTTTTGAAAACGCATTTTTAGCTAAATCTTGTTAGATTTCTGATCTTGCCCATCTTCGGGGGACGACAAACAGTCACGAATTTAAGCCGGACATTGTGACCCACCAAGCTACCACTAATATTGTACTTGGAGCCTGAATTTGAACCAGTCTTTAATGAACTGCGTCTGTGCGCCTGCGTTTACTAATATAGTTTACATATTTCCAGATGACTTCACCGAGACACACATATAAATTTAAAATATTATAATGTAGTTTTAAAATTGAGAAGAGACTCACACAGGGGAGTAAAACGCATGCAATATGGCACACACAACATGAAGGACACACACTTCTGTGTGTCCCTTTGTTAAATATTGATTTAGGACACACATGCACATACATCCTAAATAAATGGATGTATATTTTAGTTGTAGTAGTCATTCATGTTCGTTATTTACACACATATAACGCATAACTAATTATATATAAAATTATATATTTATATTGAATATATTATATAAATAAGTTACAAATTATATATTAATTTTAAAATAAGTCAGCCTCAGCCATATTATTATACACATAGTTGGTTTTTGAATTAACAATTTTTGTTACTATGATAAATTTTGATAAGTCGTTATGATTTTCAAAAAATTCTTAAGATGCTAGGGTATTGCGTATATGAAACTTTCCTGCAATTGCTTGCCTCACACCAATTTAAGGGTTCATGAGATAATTTACTTAAGGTGTTGCACAACATTGGACTGCGTAAGTTTGAAGTTGGAAAATAACTAAAATTCGACATTCGGAAACGGCAGAACTTTTGTTTATAATATATACTATAATTGTACAATGCAAATTTATTAATTTCAAATGGTACATGCGAGACTACTTTTAATGCATATACACGAAGCTTACTGATAATAGTATGATTGTATGTAATAACATACAATAATCAACTTACACATACATACAATATAATACATAGAATACAGTGTTCCGCTTCTGTTCATGCCGAGAATGACCTTTAAACGCCGTCTGCACTGCACGCTTCCTACCTTTCACAGAACACTGTCAGCCATTCAGGGCAAGGTGGGTTTGAACAATAAAGACGATTATACGTAGCTATAGAGGCAGAAAGTGGTTAGCCATCGCCGTTTACATTTGGCAATATAAGGGTCATATATCATGAACGAATTTAGGCCAACCTGTTTGAGTGATTTTGCAGGTCTTTTACACATTTTGGGAATGCATTAGCGGATTATTGCCAAAATATTCTGACAAAGCATTTAACACATGTAGTGAATAAACAAAACCCGAAATATTGGATTGTGAAAATAGCATACAGGCTGATAAAAAATTTATAATATGGCAAGCACAACATTGTTGAATTTAAGGAATTTTGAGATGCTAGCACTTTATAGTTGATTGAATATTAATTACTCTGCGTTGATATTTTTGTATAGGGGCGGTGAAGCTTTCCTATATCTAAATATAACCATTATATCTATGTAAAATTATCTAATAATTGTCAATTCCAAAGAAAAAACTGTTGGGGTGAGGGTAGGGATGCCATCTCGCTGCCTACGGATCGCAACTCAAAATATATGTTGCAAGAGATGTCTGAAAATGACTCCTTCTTAATGTAGATTTCATTATATATGTGAATTGTCAGTCATCGAGCGTTACGTACTAATTCTGAATAATACTATTTTTTTAATTTTCAAATTTTCTATAGAGCGATTTTTTCAATGGGTATAGTTTTCAGCAGTAACTTTTACATATATCTGTAGTTTATAGCTACTTCACTTTGCAAACAAAATATACCAGGCCATCATCGTTCTATCAGAGGCGTCACTAGAAAAGTTTAGCTGTCTTGGGGGCACCATACCACGCGTTTTTGAAGGGTCAACTGAACATGATTTGAAGGCGTAAGTTTGAAAAATTTCGTTGTATTTGTAACTCTGAGCTATCGTCCAAAACGGGAGGAGTGGTAGCACGGCTCCAATTGTCTCCCTATGCACCCTACCCCGTGCCGACGCGCTTGCGCGATATGCTTGGTATTCGCTCGTCGATTGAAGAAGATATATATTTCACTTTAGTAATTCTAGTATAATAATACATAGTTCGTTGTAGTTCTTTTTGTTTTCGTTTCAAAATTCTTTTCCAAAACTTTATTGTTTTAAAATAATAATTTTCATAAAGTTGCTGAGACGTATTTTTTGGCAAAACCGTTTGTTTCAAGTTTTTGTTTCGTTAAAACTTAGCTTGCATAGTTCGATCGTGTTTATTATTATTAGTGCTATTTTATTATAAAAATGTACGGTTTGCTATAATATATTATTTCACAGCAACCGCAACACTGGCTACAATGTTCTAAAGAGCACAATTTCAGCAACAGCAAAAATAGAATTTAGTTTTTTCAAATATAATGTATCTGTTTTTGAAAATCAAATAATGTGAAAATATATCATCAAAAGAAATTGAGAAACTTATGAATTTGCCAAGATACGATTATCATAACTAGCTTTGTGACTATAAGATGTCATTTTCAGTGGCGCAGTGGGGGCCTCCCCAATTTTGGGGCAGCGTTCCCTCTGCTTTAGACCGCCGTAGTGCGCCTCAGGTTACTATCATGCTCATGGCCAATCGCTTTATTAATGTAGGCACTCTCGGTTTGTCCAGGTGGGGGCGGAATAGTCTCAGGCATTTATGAACACGTTATAACATACTGGTAGTAATGAGGCCGTTTTTGAATATCGAAAATTATGTTTGCTCCAATGCTTTTGGCAATATCTGGAGCAATTTAAGAGTAACCGATAATACCTGCGAAGAAGGTTAGATATTCCTGCACTAGGCATGGACACCTATGTAAATATGTGCCGCACTTTATTTCCTACTTTATGCACTAACATATTGTATCTATACCGGCCTTTCGCAGGATCTTCCGTACCACTGTGTGTGGTGTAAGGCACAAATACAACTTATAGAACTACAGAATTACCTGTGTCATAAGGCTGGCTTGTCCTTTGAATATACATATATTCATTGTTATATGTCTCTAGATCAATATCGTTTATTTTGTAATATACCGCTGTCAACCCCCGTCAGCCTCAACCTAGGGTCAGGTATTAAGACAATGTAGGATGTATACTATGACAATATACAGACTTGGACTCTTACTGATTAATTATTATTGGTTGAAATTTTCTTTTTGTACTTAATATGTTTATATAAATCTTGATTTTGCTGTTTATGTATATTAGCGATTAACAAATAAAAGTTTCTTTTGTTTGTTTGAACCTGATGCGATGCAACAATATTTTGCCTCACCGAACAGGTTTTTAATATGCAAATTGTTGCTCGTTCTATAGCTTCCGTAAATTTGCAAAAAATTGAAACTTGAAACTTCATATTCTCTTCGGTGTTTTTGGGCTTGCCTTACTTGTAGTAAGTGTTAATTGTGCTGCAGCAAGTTGCGTGAAAAGTTTCAAATTTGTAACCAAAAATTAGATTAATTTGTTTATTAACTAGCATCAACAATGTCTTGTTAAATGTTTGTGTTCTGGCGAAGAAATTTTAACAGCAACAACAAAAACAATTAGCTTACTGAGTAAGAAGTGTTGAATATGCAACCAGAACAGCCTGTAGCAGATATAGTAGGGGATCAATTAAAATTTTTCCCAATAACAGAGGTGGGAAAACTTGAAAAGAACACTATAGGGGGAAAACTTGAATTGGAGAATTTAATAAATTTAAGCGTCCCAGTCTTGATCTTAGGTCTGCAATGGTCCACGGGGAATGGTCCCCAGCCCATCAGTGCCAGACTACTCCATCGCCATAGGAGCCGCCCCTAGTAGCTGCGCAGACAGCCGCAGGTTACCTGTGGACACCGGCTGTTGCAATAAATTAGCCCTGGAGAGGGCTGTTGGGATGCGAAACAGCTAAACCAAAGGAAACTGTTCTGCGATATGAGCGCACAGCGATTGGAACGCATCTTGCTGGTAGCGGTCGCGCTAGCAGAACTCGTTGATATAACCCGGCAGCATATCGCTACGCACACCACGCATGTGCTTTGTTCGAATGTTCTGGCGGTTCCAGTACGAATCGATGTTCTGCGTATGGACCCCGGTGTGCGGATCGACGAAATGCAGTTGATGATTGACCGTTCGATGGTTTAATCCAAGCGAGCTGATGTTGTTATACGCAGCCCACAACCACAGCTTTATAGAAAATCAGGGTAATACATTATACTATTTTGCAATAAAGAGATACTCTCTTAGTTGTGCCTTTTACTACTTGTGACAATGTCCACCCTGAATGTTGTGAGGACCACCTTCGAAAGTAATTTTTCGCTTATGAATTACATCTTGTGCCGGTTAATATAATGGGAATTTTATTACATAGCTAGGCATTAATATTCCGATTCCGGCTTGCGTTTTGTTTTATTACTTGTTCATTTCTCAATACCTTAAAAGTCCAATAGTCACGGTGGTTGGGAAATCCCCGACCTAGGCGTTTAGTATGATATATAAGACATATTTGTAAAGTATAGATATGTACCGATCTATGTATAATGATTCTTATTTGTTTCTTTAAAGCTTAGCATCAAGCATAATTTAGCAAACAATTATAATAATTTTTCAGTTGTTTAAGCTTAATTAAACTTTTGGCACCAAGTCGTAGTTTTTTTGTATTTAATCACAAGCGAAAACTTCTACGGCTTCTTGAGTCGGCTTCACTTTACATTGTATTGATATTGTCAAGTTTGTTGATTTTTATAACAACAAAAATATATAGATAGAGAAGAAAGTTAACGAAAGTTTACAGTTAGCAACCTAGTAATCATCCTAAATTAGATCAGAAATTAAAACTGTTCATATGTTTAAATATCAGGCTAATTTATTTTACAAAGAAGCTTGTGGGAAGCTTAAATAATAACCGCTTTACTATAATGCATTTTAGACCGGCTGTCGTGTGGTACTACATATTTACAATTAGTATGAGAAAGTCAGCAAGAGGTTACCCTTCTTACAACAACGGATTGTAGGCTTCCATCATCGTATAAATACAGTGTAACACAGACTTCTTTCAACAACAATAACTTTTTACAAAATATGCCAGCAGCTGACAGATCACCGTAACGGGGATGCTCTGGCGTTAAGATCTCATAGCAAGTCAAAAACTTAAGCAATGGTTTACCAATTTTTGGCTACCGATATAACAAACAGGATTATCAAACATTTTATAAGTAATACAATACAGATACATAAGTTTACTGGAAAATTATAAGCCGTAGTAAGAAACATATAACATCACTTAAAAGCGCCAGATTTATTTAGCAGTATTTTACGAAAAACTGTAGAGCGATCTGTGCTATATTAATAAAGATGAAACAGAAAGACAGCAAAATCTCACATCTGAGTTATGGGTTTCTGTCGTATTTTAGGAAACTGCGGAAACTTATGTATGTTTTTAAGTTCTTTTCTGAATGTTTTAGACTTGGAATAGGTTGAAAAAACATACATAATAAGTTTATTCCAGACGTTTATAATGCTCGAGGGCATTTTGTGGTCCAAAACTGTAGTGTTAGGTTTCTGTTTGGGTAATTTTTTCTCATGACCACTGTTATACTAATAGTTCTATATTCGAAGATACCGCTAGTTGTGTTGTCTATTTCTTGGTAAAAATATTTAAAAGTTTTTGCCAAGCGGCGCCTTTCGAGTGACTGAACGTTCAAAATTCAATAATATATATCGATATCAGTAAGAAACACTTGTGACCACACAGAGAATGAATATTCAAGAGTGGGTCTCACGGGACCTGTATAGTTGCGTAATGATGTGTCAATATTAGGCGTCCTAATACATTTAAAAATCATTTAGAAACACGGAAATCCTTTGGAGCAATGTTATTGCAATGAGAGCTAAATTTGAAGCTTTCTGAAATTGTGATCCAAAGGGTTTGCAGTTACTGCTTGATAGAATAATTTCATTTGCCAAGAAAATAGAAATGTGTTAGATTCGCAGAACCTAGACACAAAATTTGATACTTTGGAGATTGAAAGTTGCCATTCTTTTGACCAGATTTTAATATGATTTAGCGCATCTAGCAAATCTTGGGCCTTAATATATATAACTATTCTGACGGAAAATACATGTGTATAATTTGAGATCGCCCGTAAATAATTTATAGTTAACGGTTAACATTACCAAGTCTAAGTTCACCAATATCATTGATATATATATAATAAAACAATGTAGGGCCCAGTAGATTGTCTTGTGGGACTCTAGATAGAACTGGACATGGAATGTACTCTGCACCGTTTATTCTGACGCTAAAAGTTGTATAAGGCAGAAAACGTTTAATCCGTCGCAACAGATAATGTGCCATGTCAATAGAGTGCAGTTTACTGAGTAATTTATGAATAGAAACCATGTCAAAGCCCTTAGTGATGTCATTACATAGTATATCAACAGGCATGCAGGAGCCAAAAACTATTGCCTATTTATGTACTGTTGTGAGAAGTTGAGTTTCGATAGATTTTTTCAATAAATCCATACTGGTTAGACAAAATACAGTTTATAAAGATCTCAGCGAGGCGTTTATAAATAGTTCCATTATCTTTCGCACGTTTGAAACTAAGAAATACACGGTAATTTGATGGGACACATTGGTCTTATTTTTATGGACAACAGTATTATCAGGGTGAACTCAATATCAGGAAGTACGCTAGTAAAGTAAGATTGTTCAAATATGTAAGCGACAGGGACACAAATCGTATTCCTCATTCACGAACAAACTGTTTTATCGAAGCCATCCGGTGAGCAACAGTAGTTGCATTCAGTTATGACACTGCGGTGCGACTGCTGTCATCAACAACCGTTCCACTGGAAGCAGTTTTTAGCTTCTAAATTTCGAGAAGCAGTGTTTAGTAACATACTTATAGAAACAGTTTCCGTCGTTTGATATTAGAATTTTACTCGCTCTTTTGCGCATGACGAATTGTGGGTATCCAAGTGATAATATAGCGCAGAACAAACACCACATATCATTGACATACATTGAACAGAACAAGTTAACCAAAATCGATATAAAGAAGAATGGCGTTGGTTTGTGAAAGTCAGAGTTTTTTAAAATCAAATTTAACTTCAATGTTACATTCAAAAGAATTTAGTGTGGTGTGATGGCCTGAAGTAGTTGTGATCTGAAGCGGACAATGGTTCGCAGGGTCCATGTGGCGAACTATCGTGGTTGAGTTAATTATAATTACGTCTGAAGTGGTACAAGCAACTGATGAGCAAAAAGTGATTTATTACAAAGAGGAAACAGTTTATATACAGTAAAACAAGGAAGGTATTGCATCATTTGTCTATGCAAAATTATGAATATGCAAAATAGATAATATGCAAAATTATGAATGTTACGTGTTCGCTGCTATATTCACGCGACAAAGTATTCCGTCATTTTCATGTGTCAAAATTCAGTTAGCATGAAAACGGGATGATATAGTTCCTACAATATTCCCCCTCTAGACGGCAGTCGTTAATGTAGCAGGAAACTTGACGTTTCGGGGAGATCGTCGAACCTTGCCATCCACCCTAGATGCTGAAGAAGTCACCGCTTCATTGTCGATGAAGGCAGGTTTGAGGCGGTCGATGGAAACTACTACAGTCTTTCCACACTTGTCGATTGTGAAGTGTTTAGTGTTTCGCTTGACAACGCGGAATGGCCCGTCGTATGGAGGTTGAAGAGGCTTGCGGATGGCATCGTGTCGCAAGAAGATGAACGCTGATTGTTGAAGGGATGAAGGGACATATGATGGTCGTTCAACGGATCGAGTAGAAGTTGGTTGCAGTTTACGCATCGAACACCGTAAACGATCGGCAAATGATGTAGGATCGGCGATTTGTTGAGAGGACGCGGATATCATTTCACCGGGAAGACGGATTGAAGTTCCATAGATCATTTCAGCTGCTGTTGCTTTAATGTCCTCTTTGATTGTTGACCGGATACCAAGGAGCACTAAGGGTAAAACTTCTGTCCAGCGTTGGGCATTGTTGTGACTTTTTAGAGCAGCTTTGAGTTGACGATGAAGTCGCTCCACCATGCCATTGGACATTGGGTGATAAGCCGTAGGTCGAAAATGGCTAACTCCCAATAAACGAGTGAGTTTGCCGAACAACGAGGATTCGAACTGTCGACCGCGATCGGTGGTGATATATGTGGGCACTCCAAAACGAGATACCCAACCAGACACCAGGGCTTTGGCCACGGTATCAGCTGTGATGTTGGCAATTGGAATTGGTTCGGGCCAACGAGAAAATCGATCGACAATTGTTAGAATGTACGTTTGACCATCTGAAGGAGGGAAGGGACCGACGATGTCGACTTGGATGTGGTCGAATCGGTGATCAGGAGGTTGAAACTTCCCGAGGGGTGAAATCGTATGACGGATGATTTTGGTTCGCTGACACTCGAGACATGTTTTGGCCCATCGACGGACATCTTGGCTAATTCCAGGCCATACAAATCGTTGCGTGACCAGGCGTTGTGTCGCCCGAATGCCGGGATGAGAAAGGGAATGTAAGTTGTTGAAAGCAGCACGGCGGAATGACTCTGGGAGCCAGGGACGTGCAGCACCAGTTGATACATCGCACCAGATCGGACGAGAGCACATAGGAACAACGACTGGCTTTAATTGCAGCGATGAATCGTTTGTGTGCTGTATTGAACAGTCAGTGTATAGTCGATTCCCATCGACGTAGCATGAATTCTGGACAATGCATCGGCTGCTTGATTGCTTTTACCTTTGATATGGCGGATGTCAGTAGTGAACTCGGCTATGAAGGACAGATGACGCAGCTCGCGAGGAGATTGACGCTCCGATTGAGTTCGAAGCGCAAACGTTAGCGGCTTGTGATCGGTGAGCACGAAGAAGTGACGCCCTTCGGCCATGTGTCGAAAATGCCGGATTGCGAGGTAGATTGCCAGCAGTTCTCGACCGAACGTGCTATACCTGACCTCTGCGGGTGTCAGCTTTTTGGAGAAAAACGACAGTGGCTCGAAAACACCATTGTGTTCTTGTTGAAGCACCGCGCCGATAACCACATCGGATGCGTCGACGATGATGTTGAGAGAGGCATCGGGATGTGGATGCGTTAACATTGTCGCGTTGGCCAAAGCTTGTTTACAAGCTACAAAGGCGCCAGACGATGTTTCGCACCAGGGAATTGTCTTACCCGGCTTCGCATTTCGGATAAGGTTCGTCAGCGGGGATGTTATTTCGGCGCATTTGGGAATAAAGCGATGATAAAAGTTCAGCATTCCGAGGAATTCTTGCAGCTTTTTCACAGTTTCTGGCAGAGGGAAATCTTGAATTGCTTGAACTTTGGATTCGAGGGGACGAATTCCGCTGCTGTCGACAAAATGTCCAAGAAATTCGAGGGATGTTACGCCGAATTCACATTTTTGAGGATTGATTGTCAATCCGAAATCGTCGAGGCGTTGGAGCAGTTGTTCGAGGTGCTGTTGATGGTCGTCGTGACTTTTGCTTGCCACCAAGATGTCGTCAAGGTAGGCGTAGCAGAACTCGAAACCACGGATAATTTGATCGATGAACCGCTGAAATGTTTGAGCGGCATTCCGGAGACCAAAAGGCATTCGCACGTACTCGAAAAGACCAAACGGTGTAACGATGGCTGTTTTGTGTATGTCTTCGTCGGCCAACGGAATTTGATGATAGGCTCGAACCAAATCCACCTTCGAAAAAATCGTTTTGCCAGCCAAAGACGCCGTGAAATCTTAGATGTGAGGAATGGGATACCGATCCGGGATTGTCGAATTGTTGAGTGCTCTGTAGTCACCGCATGGTCGCCAGTCGCCGTTTTTCTTGGGGACCATGTGCAATGGCGAAGAGAAGCAACTCGATGATGGCCGGATGATGCCCAATTCAAGCATGTGATCGAATTCGTCTTTGGCAATTTTGAATTTATTCGGGGGAAGTCGACGCGGACGGCTGTGAACGGGCGGACCTTTTGTTTCTATATAATGACGCACCGTGTGATGAAGGTTGTTGACGAAGCTAGTGATGGTGATGCGCGGAAATTTTTTTCAGGATTCGGGAATACTGCGATGTAGCGCTTGGGTCTAAGATAGTCAGCTGCACGGACTGAACGGCGGCGTTGATGCCATTGAATTGACAACCGGGTAATTCCATCGTGTAGACGAAGTCGTTTGACGTCAGGAACGAGGTCGAAATGCGAAAGGAAATCGACGCCAATGATTGAATGACTGACGTCGGCAATGACGAATACCCATCGAAGAACACGTTTGACGCCAAAATCCAACGTAATGGAACGTTGCCCGTAGGTGCGGATTGTCGTATCGTTCGCCGCTTGCAGTTGCGGGGTTGACTGAGGACGGCGTCGATCAACCGCTGAGGCTTTGAGGACACTGATCTGTGCGCCGGTGTCGATGAGAAACCGATGCCCAGAATTACGGTCCACGACAAAGAAAAGACGGTTGAGAACGGCGGGAGCACTCGTCGTGGCTAATGTCCCGCATTGGCGTTTCCCGACATTGAACACGGGGATCGACATTTCGTTGCGTCAGACCCGACCTTCGCATGATACCAGCAGATGTCGTTTTGTCGTTGACCTTGCCGAGATTGACTGCGCAGCCTTGCTCGGAATTGAGACACTCGTCGTCGCCCGCGGTTGTTGACTGACAACGAAGCTACCATTTGTCGAAGGCTTTGAACCTCCGCTCGTAACGATTGAATCTCGGTTGACACCGGGGAATCGCTCGTCACGGTTGACATCGGAGGATCGCTCGTCACGGTTGACACAATCGGCGATGCCACTTCCATGACCTTATCCGCCAACGTTGCCGCTGCTTCGAGGGTTGGGCTCTCTGCTGCCGTGATCACCATTTGAACATGAGTTGGCAGTCGCTGGAGAAACAGCTGACGAAGGATTGAATCGTCAAGGGAGGAACAATGCGAACCCAGCAGCTGGCGCATGTGGCGAAGAAGTTGACTTGGCTTTCGATCACCAAGTTCTTCAGCATTGAGAAGCTGTTGAACTCGCCGTTGGTCGGACGCGGACAGTCGTCGAACGAGTTGTTCTCGAAGCACGTCGTATGGATTGTCGCGCGGCGGGTTGATAAGAAGATCTCGCACCTCTGTCGCATGTTCAGGCGCCAGGGACCCAACGACGTAGTAGAACTTTGTTTGTTGCGTCGTAATGGTACGGGTGGCGAACTGAGCCTCGACCTGGGCAAACCACAACTCGGGATCGGCAGGCCAAAACGGGGGCAACTTGATCGCGGCGGCTGAAACTGTCGCTTGATCGGGACCTTGCATTGACACGGACTGACTTGACTCTTTGCGGGGATCGATCGACATGACTCTTGACCCAACAGGAACTGACCAAAAACGACGGACCTGACAGAAAACCCACTCGCCGTCGAGACGTCGTTGCACAATCGGGGAATCGAAAGGGTTTGATTGACTGGAACAGTCGGAATCGTTTGATCAAACGGCTCGCTTGTCTCGAACGGTTGAATTGTTGTTGAACCGATTGAACTAACGACCTGATTCGTCAAACTACCCGTGAATGGAACGTCAAAACGAAACGGCTTGCAAGGAATCGAATCGAGGTTGTCGCGAAAAAACCTTGCACGGAGCGGAATTGGGCTCGAATTTGCCCAACCGTTGTCGCAACGGGGCGGTTGATGAACGATTGCTCGTACCACAACACAAAACGAGGACTGATGCCGGCAAGTGGAGTTGACCTAGCGAACTTGCGGTTGGGAGTCAAACGCCGTCCCAATAAGCCAAGCTAACAGTTGATTAATAAAACAAAACGTTGAATGTCGGGTTCACCAATGAAGTGGTACAAGCAACTGATGAGCAAAAAGTGATTTATTACAAAGAGGAAACTGTTTATATACAGTAAAACAAGGAAGGTATTGCATCATTTGTCTATGCAAAATTATGAATATGCAAAATTATGAATGTTACGTGTTCGCTGCTATATTCACGCGACAAAGTATTCCGTCATTTTCATGTGTTAAAATTCAGTTAGCATGAAAACGGGATGATATAGTTCCTACACGTCTAAGACGTTATTTTCAATGGCTGGAAAATTGGCGAGCTGGTGAATCCCTGCTTCGGCAAAACGAGTTAGAAATGACTGGTACTCCGGCAGTTTCGAGAAATTCAGCTAATGCACGACTATGATGACAAATTAAAATTACCCAAAAGTATAATTTACTATTGAACATAATTGAACATTGAACATTCACCCCAAGGATGGAACGGATCGTAGAAGCGGCTTTGCGATTTTCGTACATGACTGCTGGAAGGGGCTCTGCATGATCCTGTGCGCAACTGGAAGCGGTAAGCGCAAGCAAAATTTACTTTGGGTACCGATAGTACGTCTATGGCAATGATTTCAAAACCATTAAATATATTGTTTTGAACAGGCAAGTACGTTAAGCAGTCATGTACGAAACTCGCAACGATCTGATCCACTTCAACGATCTGTTCCATCCTTGCGGTGAAGTTTATCCCTACTCAAATTAACCATGCTGTCAGGAATACTGTCGCTTAGCCAGCCAAATTTCAGCAAATTCTATAACTGAGTAAATTTCGGTTCAAGTAACACTTCAAGTTCATTCATTGCATTGCAGAGGCTGCGAGCGTTAAAATACTTGTATTTGAGCACGTTTTTGTTCACATATTTCGGTGAATTTGCTCACTGCCGTGTCGAGCACAACCTTTAAAATCAAACAGGTAGTGATTTGTCGATCATCACGTAGTGATCCACATTATTTGGATTTCGTCCAGCTTCATTATTCCTCTTTTTTACCTTTTGCCGTAACCGCTCCAATATGTTTTGTCTCCTCCAGAGTCATAGAAACTTATGAAAATGTTCTGGTAGCCCTTATGAAAAAGGTTCACTTCGAGCAGCCGAGGTGAACGTTAAGTTGTGTCGTCTTCGTGAGAGCGTTTGTTAAGCAGTCCTATATTAAAAATTTGCTACGCGGTTACGGAATGTTCCGGTGGAGCATTGATGTTCTTGGCATCAGCGAGATCATTTCCACTTTCAGAAAGGCCTCTAATGACCATACATTTTGGATGTTGAGCCATGTCTGTTCGTAGCTTCGTTTGCAACTCCTTATTACTAGATGGTAGCTTTTCTTAGAAGCGCTTGACCATATGACGGATTTGAATCTGAGTTGTTGAAAGCGTTGTGTGTGGCGCTCCTGCAATGCATTGAGAGATTGTGACAATTGTTTCAGAAGATTTGATCATCTGTGCATCAATCACAGTCAGTCGATCGTCAGATAGAACAATCAGGTAATATTTGTACAAAACGATTGCCCCTTGTATGGCCAGTACGATCAGCCAATACACGAGTAATGGAACCACGAGTCGCATTCAGCGCAGACGAGCAGACGCAAGCAGCGCAGACAGCGATGCTATTTCAAGCAGACGCGGCATAGCATTGATTTAGGTGCAGTATTTTGTGTTGACGGCGAAAGTGACAGACGAGGTCGTTAGCGGTTGTAGATTTGGGTGTCCCTGCGGAGAAACTTTTTAGTTGGCTGGGAGCTCCGTATGACTGATTTGACATGGATCGCATTTTATTTCTTGTTTTGACCTTTAAAGTCATTGTTAGATTTATGGCAGATACAAATTCATTAATTTACATAGTTAATATATATTAAAGCAGAGTAAAATTTGATGGCTTTTCTTCATTTTTATTATTTACCCCAATGCCATTGGGTTAAGACTTTTAAAGCTTTTTTTAATGCTGTGGCATTGGGAGCGTTTTTAAATTTTTTATACTAGTCTGATCAAAGTAATTAATAATCAGAATATGTGAGAGGGTGTGTCCATTCCCCCTGGCAGTAACACTGCTAAAAATTTGAAATTATTGAGCTCGTAACTTATTGTGTTCGAGTTGATAGCGCAATATAAAATTCTGTTTTGTGCGCGGCTCCTTGACATGTGAGCCCCCAATTGAAGTAGATGTGTGGCTCGCTCCACCGGTGAGGCACCGTAGTGGGCGGAATTATCATATCGTACACTGACTTTTACTTTTAATGGCAGTTGCCAGAAAAAAACACGGCAGCAATGGAAATATTAAGCAACAAACTATCACTATTAAAAACTAGCTATGTATATATTTTTAAAAAATATTTTTCAAATACCCTACTAGATCAACTTTACCCAGGAACGTTATGCATAGTTAAGAGTAGTTATTTCAATTATTCTGTAATCTTAGCTAGAATGAAAATGATATGGTCAGTGTGTTCATTACCTTTTCCCAGTTATATTTCTTAAAACATTCAAGTGATCGTTCGACAGTATGGCTTCACTCGGTAATGCATTCAGTAATTTGACGATGCATGTCAGTGACGTATTCATCATTTTTAACAGTCTAGATAACCAGATATTTTGACAATATTTCGAAAATTCATTGTATTAAACTGATTTTATGCAGTAAAAAGGTCGGCAAGCCAATGTGAACTCGTTGCAAAAGCTGAAGTTTTAGCTTTTGAAGTGATTGTATTGGCAGAAGGTGGTCTGACGTCGCACACGTCAGAAAACATGACCGTTGGAATTTGCTAATAAGCACCACAACTTACTGGAGGTTTGCTGTCGTTACGTATCTGCAACCTTCTGAAAATTAGGGTGGATTTCAGTAAAATTTTCACACCTATTCCAATGACAGCACACTTGTAGTGTTTTTCAGGAGGAAATAAGCTGGGCAAAAATTTTGGGTGCCTCCTTTGCGCAAAGACCTAAAAATTTTGAATGCCCACGAAGTGGGCTGCCGGCGTATCTCATACTTGAAAGGCTGGAAAGTTAAAATGTCATTTTTGATTTCTATAAATGCATGTGTTTCCAAAGAGCTTAGAAATTCGATGTTAAGGCACACAGAGTCATCCGTGCTGGAATGCAAATTGCCTGGGCATAGGTTTAAGTGATCTGCTTTAGATATCCGCCACCACTTCCCGTTGAGTTATATTCCCTATTGTACAATACCATTGTACAAATAGAGCTAGATAATAGTTGTATAGTCTCCTATCCCTTTCGAATAGCTGAAACTTTGAAAACAAACACTTTGATCAAAATTGTTAGACATTTTTCCGAAAGAATCTGACAACTTGCAGCGAATGCTCCGATAAACCTAAAATTTTCTCTGTTGAATGTCTCAGCAAAAATGCTAATATCAATTAGCAGTAACAACAATTATAATTGTTTTAAATTTACAAAAGCTATGCAACTACCCTCGGCGAAGGATGCTGCAAGAGAATTAAGATGCCCAATTTGCTGCCAAAATAGTCAAACTTTTGTATTTATCGTATTTTTGGGTAGTAAAACAGCTCTACTGGGTTTTGGGATTGCTAAATTAGATAACCACAGTTACAGTTGACACAGTATAGTCTCGGTGTGTCAGCGTGAACATCACAGAGCAAAATTCTAGTGGCCGCGAATAATCCAAATTTGTTTTGAGCATTATGCTTGGAAAACGTCGATTGTTTCCGTTTTAGTCCGTGCTTGACTAAAATAAATACGGCTATATAATAGATTTAAAATGTCCTGAAACTAGTCGGTGCGCCACCGTCCTCCTTAATGTATAGGTCGAGTTAAAAACCGCGTATATGGTCCAAATTTTCAGACCCGACCTGTCATATCATAAATTGACCAGACTCGAATTTATTGTATCGAGATCCTGCTTTGCACATACAACACCAAATATTCGGAATTAAAACAATAAAAGATCAAGAAACACAAATAACCAAATATATACGGAAACCTAACTCAATAAAAGCGGTTCGATTGATCAGGACACGGGCACGATTTATTAAAAGTTACGTATGAACTGCGTAAAATTTCTGCTTAAAGGCAATTAAAACTTGAAAATTTGTACATCGATGGATCCGGGTTTTACCCGACGATCCTATTTTAAGCCTGGACAACACCTTACCCAATCCAGTTGCTACAGTGTAGTTATTGTCACTAATTGTGAATGTTGTGTCTCACTGTATTAATTTTAGAGTTTCATTTTACAGTGTTAAAGGTATCTGAAATTGTGTTGTTCTTTTGTTTAACGCATGTGGTTGCTCTAATGGCAACTTTTATACAAAATGAAATTGTGCGTTAGAACCTCATTCGTTGCGTAGCGTTAGGCTTCGTGTTTTTAGTTGATCACGCATCTGAGTAACAGTGTTGTCATTGCTCAGCGGTCAGCAGGCGATTCATCGCGCCAGCAACAGCTTGTTCAAGGCTAGTGGAAATGTAAATTATTTCATGAAAAAAGTGGTTAGCATAGGTGTCCAAGGATCGTCGGCTTAAGAAGCAGATGATTCCGATGGGTAGTGGAATGTCTGGCAAGTTGGTGTGGGTGGGCGTAAAATATTGGATTTTTTTAGAAACTCATAATTGTTCACAATTTGCGAACAATTTTTTCTACTTTTTGCCTATTTGTGACAGTTGTCCACATATTTTCTCTAATGTTTGTCAACTTTCGTAAAATTTGCGTACTGAGGTGGGGGCGGCCGCGGGGCTGTAAATATGGCGCAGAGGGTTAAACCTTAACGAAAAGCACCGTATCTCTGCTATGGGCACCGCGCAATTTCAGCCGTTGACCGCATTCACATATATACAAATGTTTTTCTGTAAAATATCTAATTTAGTGAAATAGGTATTTTTTCTGAAATGTGCAGTACATAAAGTATACATAAGTATATATTAATTGTTCAACTTATATTGCAGCAGAAATAAGAGAAATGTTTATTTTTGTGATATCACACCAATTACAACAGCCCCGAGCCCCCAATTCAATGGGACAATTTGTTTCCTTGGCATGTTATTACAAGAAAACGCGTCAAAGTTTGCTATCAGTAAAACTGTTTTAAACCTGAAATTTCATTTCATCATTTAAGCTGGTTTTAGTTTTAAATAGCGCTGAGACGAGATAAACTTTGCCAATTTTTCATTTTGGTTATTGACAAAACTTAATGTTTACTTAAACTATGTCTATATAATAGTTATTAGCTGGAGAACATTGTTTGGTTAGTTTTATTGCTAGCTAGCTGTGTTTTTTGTTTAGACTTTTGTGAATATGGTTCGTTTACGCGCAGTGGCTGATATTTTACCAGATAAAAGCTACGAAATTGGTAATCAATGACCAAGAATATTTTGTAACTAATTCTAAGAGATTCTGATCCTAGTATACTGGCTGATTAATTCTTCAACATGCTACTGCTCGAATGTAACTGCTTAAAATCTAACGTTGAATAAGTGAACGTGATGAAACAATGACAGGAACGCTGGACAACAAGACACGTACGTTAAGTCACTGATCTACTGTTATAAGAGCTGTCGTTCCAGGGACCCGTAAAACTGCTTTTGTAAAACGAGCGAACAACGCACGTACATACACTCAATGCACGTTGTTGAATGAATACAATATGATGTTTCACGACGTTGTCAGTATTTCGCCCTGAATTCGTGACTATCTAGTTTTTCTTTACATCTGTGGACTTAATACGCAAAATTTTGTACGATTTTTACCCGTCAAGTTTCCTAAACTTAAAAAACTCTGCTGCGTGATGCATCTCTCATATCCCTGGCTATGTTTATGAATAGTGCTGCGCAACATCAATAAAGAAACTCGTTAGCCGGCATCCAAAAGAATCATCAAAGGCATTTTTAAGCAATGGAAGACCATTGAAACTATCCCTTCATGCGTGGTTATACAGTGACAAGTACAGACCTGATTGCTAATGCCGATGCAAACCTCGTTACGCTGAACTTCTAGATATCTGTATGCTGTTTATTAATAAATGTTTTGTTGTTTATATATTTACCACTAGGATTTCTATGGATATTCAGTTCAATTTTATTAGTTTGTACGACTTGGCCTAAATTTTCGCCGGATGCCTGTATATATATATCGAGCGACATTAGCCCCAGCCTCACTATAATAAAGAACAAACATGGCCCTGACTACGTAAAACTTACATGTGGTTGCTATTCCAAACGGTCATAGCGTAGTGTCTAATATTTCCTTAGAAAAGATGTGACCCGAAATGAACACATTTTCATGCATAAAGCGTTATTTGGTTATAACTTCAATCTTTCAGCAATATAAAGCAGAGTGTGCTTAAAGTGAAATCGCTTGGGAAAACTAAATCAATTCGCTATATATAGACGTAACGATATACACAGTTTTGTTATAAGCAACAGAATTATACACAATTTCGGCACCACCTATCCAACATTTCACTGTAATAGCAATTTCAGCATAAGGGCGCTCACTATAAGCACATTCTGTTGTATATAGATCTTCTGTTTTCGGTTCATGTCAAGTTTACCTGCCTCTCCCAGCGAACCAAGTAAAATGTTCCTCTGCGATGATCATGCAGTCTTGTACCTCTAAAAGCCTAAGGTTACGTCTACTAAGTCTCAGCCTAAACTTAGCTTGGCCTGACAACTGGATATCAAAGTTGTAGCCCACGGTACTCATATTAAGTTCCCCAGCCACTGTTACATCGGGAAAACTTAACGTGAAACGTTTTCGAGTTTGTTTTAGACTAAGTCATACCAACATATCAGCGATATTAGTCCGATCTTTAAATTAATCGATTACAATACTAAAAAAGTCGTATTCACAGTAAATATTTCACTTGCGGATAAACTATAATATTATCTTCAACCAATAAATCTAAAAACCGACTTCACAGCTATGACAACTCAGTCAACTGAGCTTCTACCAGTATCAAATACTGACTATTATTCGGCTAATATCAATAACCATAGTTCAACGACGTCGCTTTTGACTCAGTTCGGGTCGCCCAACAATGGTTCCTGTGGTAATCCAATGCTGACTGGCACAGAAGGAGCTGATTCATGCTCGTACGCCGGCACCGAATTTGTTTCTGCCATGGTCCAGACAGTAGGATTCAACGGTGCCAATGGCACTCCGCCTGTTATACCGCCAGTTAATCCGCTGTATCTAATCGACGATGTGAAGCTTCAAATGGACCTAAGTCAAGGCTTAAGCTTGAGATCGGCTGGATGTGGACGCAGCCGGAGCGGCACGCCAACGCAAAGGCTACGTCACGAAGACGAGCATCCTGATTTGCCATCGGATGGCACCGGTGCTACACATCCTAGTGGTCACAGTAGCGTTCGATTTTGTGGAATAGTCAACGAACAATGCCCTTCGCTGGTTGCGGATCATTTACCTAAAACCGCTCCACAATTTCAAACCTGCTCGACGTCTAACTCAGCAGCATCATCTTTTGGCAAGCGCGGCCACCTAGGAACCTTGCTTCGTGTAGCCGATAGTCCAGGAGAATTTTCAGAGCTTTTAGACTCGAAGTCACCGGGATTGGTTACGCCGCCCCAGCCAACAGCGCAAGCCAGTCCTAAAGTTGCTCAGTCTCGGCCACCTGACAGCCGAAATCAAGACAGCTGCAGTAATAGTCGCCGCTCTAGTAACGAAAGTGCCAATAGCGGTGACACCTGGATTAATCGAATTGACGTCACAAGCTTCAAACAACTCACAGATTCGCCAGTTCAGGGACCGACTATTGCCCGTTTGCCTTCTGCAGTTACAGGTGAAACGTTAGATCCACAAGCCCATACACGCCTAAGTACCACGGCGAACAACGGCCAATCCGAAACAACCTGCGTGGCAGGATTTCACCGCGAAAACCAATCAACTACAATATTTGCGAAAGAGCTAAACCAATCAGGACGGACGTCCACATGTCTTATCAATCCGCTATCGACGAGCTTCAATCAAGCCAGTTATCATGGTAACGTCATTACGGCCAGCGCCGAATTTAATTCGTCACCTCAGCGCCAAACCAGTAATCCGGTGTTTACTGAACTAGTCCCCAGCGTACCCGCTGCTCCTCTCCCGGCCCCATGTGGTCCTGATTTCAACGGCAACAACAAGAACAAGAATGCTAATAATATAGCCGCGGCTATAAGTACGACGGACTCTGTGTCGGCGAACCAAGAATTCACGGACTTATCGATGGTCGACGATTCTGACGATCCACTAAACCCGGCACTTTGTAGTCCACCGTCTAAACGCGGTCGCAACGGTTGCGGCAATTCTTCCTATGGAGGCGATGGCGAAACGGGTAGTAGCCTTTCGCTTAATCAAACAGCGCTCGACAACGTGCCACCGGTGATGTATCCAACCGCTGGTCAGTCGGGGACCGCATCGATGGCCTATTTTACGGCCGCCGCCCATGAAGCTGGCTATCCGCTCAGTGCATGCGGTAACCCGACTAATCTAAGACGATACCCGAAACCAACGTACTCGTATTCGTGCTTGATTGCGTTAGCGCTCAAAAATAGCCGTTCGGGTCGACTACAAGTCAGCGAAATTTACAATTTTATGTGGTTAGTTTTATAATATTTTTTGAAAATGTTTATTTAAACAAAATTTTACGCTATTTATTTCATTTCCTTTCTAAACTTAGATATGAGCTTATTTTGTTTCATTCTTTTGACAAAATTGCAAAGTTACAGACTATAGCCATATCATTAGGGCGTTCTGATCCGGAATATATACCCCTTAGTTTATATAGGTATATATGACTACTGGGATGAATTGTAACAGTATCCGATTGTCACAAAATCCACATATACTTGGTAAAAACATGACATAAACAGAAACAACAATTCCAAAGCTATATATATATTATGACAACGAAATATACACAAACCGTGGTCCACAATATCACTTTTAGCAATATATGCTGTAGTTGGACGACGTTAGGAAAATAATGACTGCATAATATACTAGGATCTGTAATTTGGTCGGCGGGTGGGTCTGCCATTTTCAAGTGGCCCCTGGCAAAAACCTTGTTTGCTCTGACGAAACTTTGGGCTCTCCCGGTTCATCACCTCCTGGAAATTTTTTTGGGTAAAAATGCCCCAAAATGACATAAAATTTTTACTAAAATTTTGTCCTGAAGTGCAATTGTTGCAAAAGCGTCTTCAAAATCACTTGTCTTATTTATCAAAGGCGTTTTGGAAGTATATATTTCTGACATGAGTTTTAACCATTTTTCACTTGGCAAAATCGGGCGCCCCCCGGTTCGCAACATGTGCGGTTTATGCCCTCTCGCAAATTTTTCAGTGAATGGAGAGCCCAGGTATATGCACCTTATATGTAATCATGAGCCATAGCCATTCTTATAACAAAACTTTGGTTTAGCGCTGTAATCTAGCAGCAGAATAACATATCTTTAGCACAAAACTTTGCAACTTATGGTTTCTAATTTAGCACCTTTATTGTGCGTCTTTCCCGGAGTAGTATGTATCGCAATATGTTAATGAATCCTAGATGACGGTTACTTTTGCATACAACTTCGAACAGCAGCTGGATGTTTCCATCGTTGAGTTGAGGAACTGGATTTTTGCCGAATTAGTGTTAGGTATTACCTAGGGTGAACTCAACGGTAACTATATGCTAGGGTTTTAAGAACTGCTTAGATTTTTGGACAACGCTACAATTACGTAATTTTACAAACAAAAAAATAGCGACATAATTGTTGGTTTTGCCCAAGAGGTAACTGCTGCAGCTATAAATTATCTGCCTGAATCTGGCTATCAAACATTTAGTGGTTATATTAAACGAATAGCACTAAAAGTTTGGTATTTCGTAGATATGATAGTTACTGGATGTATGCATTGTAGCAGATATGATATCCTTCCAGATGGTAAGACGAGCTGGATATTTTCAGATAAATGTGACAAAGTCATAGCATTTGGTAGATTAGGGATGGAGGTCAAATTTTTAAATTCCGCGTGGGGGAAGCGACGGTGGCAGTTTTTCTCCGAAGAGTTAGATGCGAGGGTCACATAAAAATTCATCCAATGTTCGTTAAATTTAACTCGCAATAAAGCAACACTATGTACTAACAGTTACAGTATGGACTCTGAATTTTCTAATCTTCAAAATATCAAATGTACAAAATCATCGAACTGTTTATTTATTGCAGCCATAAACTGTAAGACAATAAAAGCGTAGAAGATGACAGGCACTTCTTATTGTTAAACCCCTTGGCGTGGGCAGGTGTAGAGCCTTTTCTAACCAAACAACGTAACACCTTGAAGGCTTGCTTTTGCTTGATTCTGGGCAATAGTATGGCATTGACTCTTTATACTATAGCAGCTACAGTCACCTTGAAAAATCTCGACTTCACGAAATTTAACATCTTACATATATAATTAGGACGTTGTTAAGACAAAAGAAATTACTAAGCTTTTATCTCTAGGAGCCATTGTTGGATGTATATAATTCTGAAAGGAGGTCTACATGGTTAAGTACCGTTAGAAATCTCCAAAACTCCCTACATAACCAAGATGTCTTTTACTCCAAACTCAAGTTAGGAACGTCCCAATTGTCGAAAAGTGTCGCCAATCCTGCTTCTGGTGTACCAAACATACCTTTTTGTGAGCTAGGATTTGAGGAGACCTCAGCTTTATATTTTTTACTTTACGTTATAGAATTCGTGTGACCAATTAAAAATAAAAATTCCCGTCGCTACTGTATTACATTCAAACGCTTCATTTAACCAAGATGAGAAATTGGCACGAAGTTACATTTCCGGGAAAATGTGCGGCTTTCGTCCGAACTCTTTCTTTCATTCAAGAGATTTAAATTTGTTTCATACATTGGAAAAATTTAAATTTTCTTATAAATTAAGTAGAGTTTACCTTCGTTCCAATCAGCAGCCTGCGTTTTGTAATCCAAACTTATTTTAGTCCTCTCTGTTATGTTTGTGCGTATGTGAGGATCTGAGAATCAGTGAGTTCGATATTTTTTATTGTTTCAGTTGATGGATAATGTAAAAATGATGTGCGAATAATGTAAAATCACCAGCGATTCCGGATCATCACCATTAGGAATCCAGCCTTTTCCTATTTATCTTACCGTACGTTAAGAGTAAGCCTAATCATTGGAGTACCATTAACTTCATGCACATAATGCCAACCCTGGCTTGACCAATATATTACCTTGGCATAAGCAAGATTCATTGCGCTGGGACTCCAACTATATATTAAACTTTGCTTCGAAGCGAATATGGTTGTATTCGAAGGGCTCAAGACCGGTTTCATCAATTAGTGGAAGGATGCTCCAACGAGGGTGGATTGTTAAGGCTGGGACGGTGGGCTGTTTGTGGGTCACGTCCTCGTTGTACAGCCCGGGCAACAATGCGCAAGGATTGGCAGAGAACCCACGAAACAAATAAAAATGCCAGTTTTTACAGTCTAAAACATGGTACTAGAAGAGCGCTAAAAGAGCATTTGCGATGCAATTTAGAAAACCAAATATGCCTTTGGCATGGCAAAAAATGACAGTTGGAAGCAACCGGGTCACCGGGACAGCTAGCCGCGCGGGTCACCGGATCACGTGTAGCTGACCCGGTTCCGTTTCTGATATTTGCAATATTTTTGGTATTTTGTTTCAATATTTTTCAATATTGGTTGTGTCATTCTCTAAACGTTTATGAACAGCGTTCACACGTTAAAATTCACCAAAGATTCAACAAACAATTACTGCAAAATTTCTTTAAAATTGTGATCAAAGATTAGAACTGAAAATACCAACGTGTGAACCATATTCTTGAACGTTGATTGTGATGCCTGCTTTTTGACTTTTGATTCATTTCCGTATAGTTGAATTTGTTTTTTTCAGCGAAAACTTTCCCTATTTTCGTACAGCACCGCCGGGTTGGAAAAATTCAGTTCGCCACAACTTGTCTTTGAATAAATGTTTTGAAAAAATCGAAATCGAATCACCGGCTGGACATGGTCGAAAGGTTAGTTCAGTCGCTGATTCATTGTATATCTTTGTTTCACACGAAGCACGCTAAATTTTTCGAATCCTGCCAAGCTTTTCCTCTCCTATGACAGAGGGTGGGAACTTGACCTGCATACCGTAGGACAAAGATTTGAAGTTTAAGGGTGAACCGCAGCTAAGCTTAAGCTTAAGCTCACCCTTCGGCATAGAGACGAAACATCACACGATCATGCGAGGGAAAGTTGACATAATCCAAATTGTCATTACTGTTCTACAATACAAACGTTATACAGTTGCTATGGTATATAGATTTTATATTTATATATTACAACGGTTCAATAGCTTCTGAAACACGCTAATACAAATTGAGAGAATGAATTTTCATTATTAAAGCACCTGGGTGGTTAAAACCTCGCAAGTCACAGCAATGCCCACTGGCACTGCAATCCCTCAACTATTGACTCGGAAAATAACGGAAGCTTGAGTAACCTCAGGCAAATCAAGGGTGCAAAGCTTACTTTATATCGAACTGGAAGTCAAAATAAAGAAATACATATAAATAAGAGTATATGCTATTAGTTGGTTCGTAATATAAAATTTATTTTATGTTTTCTCAATTTTGTAATCTGTCATTGAATTTTGCTAATTATTTTTTGTACAAATATTGTATTCAATAATATTTTAGGCGTGTCTGTGGATAATGAATCCGAATAAGGTGACAAAAATGGATCAGGAAGTGACGAAATGGCGTCAAAAAGACCCAGACGGCGTTAAGGACTCGTTAATTCGACCAGGTTGGTTGCTTCGTTCGAATCATTGACCGTGATTTTAATGAAGACGGACGGCAGTGGTGTGAGAATGTTTTAAAAGCCAGCGCTCAGTCAAAACATTGTGGATGCCCGTTGTATAGGTGGATTGTAGCAACCAAAATATCCCACGGTTTTTCTGTTTCGTCGTCCCTGGCGAAGGTCACGTGTATGCAACACCGAACCAAAATACTAAAATTTGTCTGAAATTACTGTCCTCCAAGACTAATGTTGAATATCTAGCTCCATCTGGTTGCAACTGAGTCGAGCTCAATAGAATATATTCACATTTAATTATTGGGTGTATTCACATTGCTCCATTCACAAAATGTAATATGTTCTTGTGACGCGACTGTCAAAATCTACTAATATCCTATTGAGGACTCGGGGTTCGACGGCCTGTTTTTAGAGCTGATAAAATGATTACCTGTTGACTGCTCAATTGGGTTTAGCGATGACAATATATAAACAATTAATCAGCCAGATCCCTATAAGATTCTATACCGTCAAACTAGTCAATTGGTATAAATAAATATACTAAGCACATATGTAAACGGTAGAATCGTGTTTGATGATCCTAAAGTAGGTTAAATTTTTAGAGATTTCCCCAACGGTTTTGTTTGACTGGTACGTTACCGTACAATACACTATTTTAAAATATTTTGGCCTATAATATTTAATATTAAGAGCTAAGATCGGCGAATTTACAGTTACGGCGATCACTGTACTGTAATATTAATGCTACTTTACAAAACGCAAAAAAAATTCAATAGGAAATTCTAACGCTTTATTAAGTATAGTATGGTTAAATTTACAACACATAATTGTCAACAGCGAAGCAATCTCCTATCGGATGATTTCCAATTTTGATGGGAACTCTTACACATTTACGCTACAATTCGGATGGGCGCAGCAAGGGGGAGGGGTGCCGTTTGAACCAGAGATCGTTCAAGGAGAGAAGGGAGTGGGTTCCTATTTATTCAAAACGTGTCCGCCAGATTTTGGATGCTAGATTGTCCCGGATGGCTCCGAACTAGGTACTAGCAGTGCATTGCGACGTAAATTAAGACATCGAACATCTGCCATGTCCCATGTCATCAGGACCCTCGTAAAACAATATCCTGGATGCGCCCCTGACACATCACATTAAAAGTAATTTGGATGAAGATGTACTACAACGACACCGTGAATAATATTGGTAAACACGTATTAAATATGGGCATGTGATTGAATTGTATTTATGTGTATTTACTCAATGTTATTCCCGATATCGTTGTACCGCACGTGCACCCTTCCAATATCGCACGGGCGTAGCCAGAAACTTTTGCACTGAGAGGTACTGAATGTGTCAGGAGGACACAACTTAAACGCACCTTTCGAACATAAATCTGGCCTTCAGTCTTTTCAGGGGCATAGATGCTGCATGGAGAAGGGCACGACCCCCCTCCCCTTACGATTTGACCACGTCCCTGCATTTCGTATTAACCAAAATTAAAAATAATCTGTGCTACTAACTCGAATATACTATAAACCATAACCAATAGTTTCACAGTCTGAAAGTTTGTGTTTCATTGACAATATAGTACAAGTAATAACGGATAAGAGCTTCGCAAACCTTCAAAGGTAAAGGGGCAGGCAAAATGTCGAGGGGACCGGTCGTTTACATTCATTTTAATAAAACCCAGCAGTTCTTTTTTAACGTTTGTCATCAAAAAGTGTATGCCCCTGTCCGACCAGCGACCCCTTTTTCTTGTGACGGATTGGGTCTTACGAAAAAATCCGGGAATAAAAAAACAAAAAGTTTAAACCGATAAAACCAAAATAAATATTTTTATTAACTTTATTTGCTTTATTTATTTAGCTGCCGCTATAAATACCCTTAACCGGGGGCGCTCGCCAGTTGGTTCCATAGCTCAGTTGGTTAGAGCGCTGGTCTAGTAAACCAGAGGTCGCGAGTTCAAATCTCGCTGGAACCTTTAGGGATTTTCGTTTCTTTTCTTGTAACATCAGTGATGTTTGTTTTTTATTTAAACTGCCAAATTTGTGGCATTTTAATCCATTTTTATGACCTTTAGGTAAACCCAATAAGTACTAAGAAAAAATTATCAATAGCAACAAATACAACCGTTTGCAGATGTATCCAAAACGTGGAGGAATGGTTCCTGACCGCCCCGCCCTAAGCGGGACGCCTCTAGCTCTTAGGGCCCTTCTCCTGTATGCAATGATAACAAAATAGTATTACATTTATAGGACATAGGTGTAGGTCAAATAAAATTTATAGCACTGTGGGAATCATTAGGGCATGATTTTTAATTCTAACATTTTAGAACACAGGCAGTCATAGACATGACGGCTAAATGTTTTAAAAGTTGGGGGTATGAGCTGAGATACTAACGTAGAAGTTTAAATTTTCCATACTGATAAAGCTTACTGTTACCGTGTAAACGAATAGCGTTCGAGTTTTGTTTGAGCGTCCAAAGAAATCAAGATACCTATAAAGCAAGGGAACAATAATAGAAGAAAGAATTGTTCCTCGCAGTAAAACATTATGAATTCTTTATAGTTTATTCATGCTGGTCACAAATGCTGGGGAGATGAATTCCCTCCGTAACCACTGGGATCGCCAGTATCCGTAACGACTGTTGGTCATGTATCGAAATACCCAACCAATGCATGCTGTTTTTCCCGGCTGGAAGATGTGGTGTAGCTAAACTTCTGTGCCTCGTACAGCTGGACCCCCACTCGCAGCGAGGGTTGTACGCCCCTAGCTGCAGCCTCATTCCCCCGCCGACAGAAATTCCTGGTTCGATTGCCGGTACTGTTAACTAGTGAGAATAGTTTATTATTGGTTTGAAATTTACAGCTGATATGACCTTTGGATAGATAACCTATGCCAAATTTAAATTTAGTATATAGGAATCTACGGCCGGAATATTTCTTTGGGGGTACACTCTATAAGGGAATACCTTACGCAACTGTTCGCACCACGTCCACTTATATATAATTTCCAACTTCCCAATGTGTCCCATATTTTTAATGCAACTTAAGACATTTTGATGCCGTTACGGTTACTTTCAGTTGAGAGCCATAAAATTGTAAATGATGATAAATATCTAAAAAACGGTAATAGGGCAGGCCGCAGCTGGAGCGCAAAGGTGGGGAGTAAGCGGAGTTCATGCTTCTCTGGTCCAGCCTCAGCCACCATGCTTCGATGGAGAAAAAATATGACATACATTTTGCTATTAATATAACTCCGTCCTCATTCGTTATTAATGATTGAGATTGTGGTTCATTTATAATCTGAGGTTTCTTGATGGGAAAACTTGTTTTTGTTTTTTAGTATTTGAGGGTATAATTTTTTCAAATAGAAGCAAAAACTGGATCCTACTCTGTAAGGTTTTTGCTTCTTTTCAATCCATTTCTTTCAAGCTAAAATAGTTATTGACTGTGTTGTACTTTTTTCAGAAGATTTAACTTTAATAGAAAAAGGACTCAAAGGCATGCCAGGCGATACGCCGCAATATATGTTTCAAGCGCTTCCCGATTTGGTCCAACATGCCCAAAAGGTTAGTAAGAGACTCTTTTTATGTTAAAGGTTATTATCTTAACAAAATTCTTCAGAAAAATAACCAAAAATACAGTGTTTACTATGACGACAAAATCTTTGTGGTTGTCAGTTTTTGCAAATCTGTTATGGTTTTATAGTACAAATACTAATTTCAAAGCCGCCGATGGGGCATACCAAAGTGTTCGTCATATTAATTCTGTATAACTACTGTATGACATCGGTCATTCGTGTACATTTCACAACATGCAATGAAAGTTGGGACCACTGCAGAAATTCTTGGAGAAAGTTTAAAAACCACCACACCGTCACATCGTGTAAAATGCAGCCATCCGTACATGAGTGGTAGTCGTTGTTGTAATAAAACTCTGTATTAATGCAATACCTAACAAACGTATGATCTATTTTCAACTCTTGTTTTTAATTTGTCACGTTTTATGGCGTATCTTACGTGTATTAATCATTTCTAATCATGTCAGCTACCCTTAAACGTGTGAATATATTCATGAACTAGCGGGATCAAACTTTATTTTTCCTGAATTAATGGTTGATATTTTATATCTAGGATAAACCCAACGGTAATTATTACTAGAGCTGCGCTTCAAAGCCAATATTTTATATCAAGATATATCTGTCATATTTTATTCCTGGCTCAATTGCACAAACCGGCATTGCTTGCAATCCATTTTAACTCACGACTGACTTACCTTGTGTATCCTGCAATGTTTGTTAAAGTCAAGCCGGCACCAGAAGTTGAAACTAGTTTTTTGACTGGCATAAATCACTTGCCTATCTACGACCTGTCGCTCTGATCCTTTAGGAAAATAAGGAGATCGAATAACAACGCACTTACAAATAGATACCGCCCGATTAGCGTAGTTTACAGAGCGCGTCGTACTGGTGGATCTAGAAATTTTTGACGGAGGAGGTGCTCGTACCTAACAATTACGACTTTTTTATTCTTTTTATCTTTTTTAACAAATTTTTGATGATCTGACTGCGATCTGAAAAGGTGGGTTCGAGCCTTCCCCCTCTGAATCCGCTAGTGCGTCGTGGCCAATTGGCAGTGACGTGCATGAAAGTGATAATGAATTAGTGATGCGGACCGGACCGGACTAGACCGCAGATACCTCGGACCGGACCGCTGACGTTGCGGATCGGACCGGTCCAGTAAGGCCGAACCGCTGGTCCGGTCCGGAGCGGACCGCTCGTGCTTAGTCGGACCGCACACTAAATCGATATTTTCCATTAAACTCCCGTGTCACCGTCAAATATATGCTAAAGCTCTAACTTATGATGACTCATCATACATTATTGGTGCTTTCATTTTTTCTGCTTCAACTTCATTGTGTTGTTATGCTTTTTTATTTTTGCGTTGGCAGAGTTGGTGGCACTTTTTGTTTTGTGCAAATTATGTGTATTCCGAAATTTGAATAAAAACATACATGTTAGGCGAATCGCTTTTAATTTTTGAATAACAACCTAACGTATCTTCACGTAAATTCCATTTCACGCTATTGTCATGGTCCCTAACGGGGATATTGTGCATAGCTACCAACTCATTTGAGAACTACTCGGGAAAAATCATTAAAGCTGCTTGAAATGAATATTTTGCCTCAGCTTTAAAATCTTTGATATTTTTACTAGTTTCAATGCTGGTTATAATATTGTTTTCACAATTCTTCTATATCGCATATGCAACAGGTGTCCCGATCTTGGACAAGCGATGTTCAATGCTACAAGCCCACATATTGAGACTCGCCTATACTGACGGTAATATAAGAGTGCTTACCCAAAAGACACGGATAACGCCGTGATGTAATGGTTTAATGCAAACCTGTAGAAACGCTTTCTCGATATAGCTTATAACACCGATGTTATACTGACGAAAGTGCTTCAGTATTGAACATAAGTCTCCAAGTAGCTCCGCACCAAGATATATGCAATTATTAAAAATTGTTGCCGATTTACTCCATTTTGTGGATGCATAGTAGACAACGCACGACTTTGTGGAATTATTCTTATTGAGCTGTTTTATTGTACAATGCTATCATAGGTTTTTCACATCAAAAAAAAGGAAAATTATCATATTTTAGCCAAATCTGTAGATATTTTAATATAATAAAACAGCATAAAGTTCGTTGACAATGTCGCACGAAACTGTACACGATGACACTAAAAGTGTTGACAAATCAGCATGTGATTAAGATCGTAAAAAATATCACCTTGTAGCGTACGAGTACTTTACTGCGCCAATAACGGAAAAGCCGAAGTTTAAATGTCTAATGCGGCGTTCACGTTATAATGTCCCCGCTGTTTGGAACTTTTGTCCCCATGTAGTCGCGACCATACCGTATAGACGGTCAGGGTAACACCATAATGCAAATCTATAACCGAGGGTGTTCGACATACCCCTACCTACTGCAATTTTATCTTTCCAGTGTCGTACACACCCTTAGCTACCAATTTGGCTCGAATTAACTATAACGGGCACGTTTGAAGCTAATGCGGGTTATTAGTCACTTGTGGCGTGAAGACTTATTTGAATTCTCGATATTAGTATCTAGGCCATGAACGGTGAAGAAGTAATGGCGCACACTCTCAATAAAACTGCAAGAAGACACGGTGTGCTTGACACTGTCGAGATCTGGGAATACCCCTAGCTCTAAGTACCTTTGAAAAAACATATTAAAACCATGGGGATGTCCAAGACACCCTGTTGGCTACAGTGCTCCTGAGATGTGTGGTGTACATAGGTTCCAAACGTTGTAGACATTATAACGTGAACGCAACATAAAGTGCAAAAACAGTTGTCTATATAACTTAGTTAATGTTAAATTACTATAACGGTCTGCTCCATCAGTAACGTTATGCTAGGGTAGTCTTTATACTCAATTTGTGATACTACTTTAACAAACATCGGCCGTCTCACGATTTCCTTTTAGTAATAGACAAATATTTTGTGTTCTGCTGATTTTGGAAAAACAATGCGGAATTTTTATATTCGGTGCTGGACCGGACCGTATCGGGGCGGTCCGGGGTCGAACCGAACCAGATGCGACCAGACTGGACCACTATTCAAGCCGGATCGCACCGGTAACAGTTACCAGACCGGTCCGGTCCGCATCACTATAATGAATCTCGTCAGAAAATTATGATCAGTGTGTATCAATCTCTCATCTATACGGGATATGTTGTTTAAGCTTTTTTCGCAAATTTTAATATATGTGTATACGGACACACGCTTTAAATTCTAATAGTAGTTTATTGCTATTTGGAATTTTTCAGCAAATTTACATTGGACGCACTTTTAAAACTTTCTACTGCATAGTCACAGAAATACACAAACTAGATGCTACGCTGCAATTGGGTTGAAAGGCACAGTGTTCCTGGACAAAATAGACCGACCAAACATAAGCTTACATGACTAGCTAAGTAATTCAACTATAAATCAAATATTCTTTCACATTTAAAGTAACTGTTGTGATAGATGTATTTTAAAGGAGAGCTCGTACTCCCATCAACCTATTGAGAGGGGTTTGTATGCATCGACATTGGGTTTTCACTTTGCCAAATTTCCTGCACGAAATTATCACGCTTCTGTCAAAAACTGCAGACTAATGCATCAAGGATAACTTAAGCGATATTTGATGAAATCTAGGGTTTTCAATCCAACGGTTACAGCAATAATTGACTCCCAATAAAGTCTTATACAGATAGATGGGTGACTAGTTGTGCCTTTTATCGTATATGGTGACTATGGTGGAGCTGGAGACGGCAATGGTGTTCCGTTGATGGTCTAATTATATGCTTTGCCCGGACTGTTGGGTTTCTACTATTTTAGGGTTATATGTTCAACCCTGAAGCATGTTATATTGTGATCTATTTTTCTACAGTTTTGCTCGTTAATATTTGTGAACCTGCATATCTCGACTTTATTATACAAATTCATCCTTTATCAATTCCACATTAATAAAATAGATGACATAGTAAAGACTTCAGCCATCTTTTCTTAGTGCCACGTTGGTGCCATAATGCTTTTCAGAGTGGTAATAGAAACTGAATTTCTATTTCCTTTCCCGTCCCACGGAAATTTTCGTGGGAATTTCCGTGATCAAAATTTTTGAGACCTAATATCGCTGGATTGTACCTGGCGTAAACCTAAATATGCCAGTCCGGCAAAAATTTCCCCTTTCTGTTTTTTATTATTAAACAGTGTCTGCGTTGGTTCACAGTGACCTCAAGTCACTACTGAACTTTCGTTTTGTCAGCATGTTGCCTAGTATTCGATTCACCGTAGGGGACGGTGAGGTCAATAAATAATATATATTTACCGAACATTTACATAAAACATTTACCGAGCGCAATAATATATATTTACCGAACATTTACGGAGCTCAATAATATATATTTACCGAACATTTACATAAAACATTTACCGAGCGCAATAATATCGACAAATATCTAGCTCGACGTCTGGGTATTTTATTTTCACTCTTTCTATACCATTTTATATTCGAACATTCACGCCTCAATTTTTATTCTTCAATCAATAAAATCATTTCAAATTATATATTCTAATTGAATTGTTAATTCGAACGGAACCAGATCTCACACTCAATCATGCATCAACTAGAACATTATCGATTCTGTCATATTCGGTAGTCAGTCATTGTGACTGTGGGTGTGGGCGGGTATTTAAAAGCGCCTTCAGTGTTTAAAAAACATATCGTATATAACATGCCATCGGAGCACTTATAAATGTACATGCGTGTATGTTGGTGGCTCTTTGCGATTCTTTGCGGTATGTGAGCGAAAAAACACTGAGCTACTGACGCGTAATCATAATGTTGCATCGAGATAAGATTTTTATATAAAACACGATCAAAACGATGCCCGGCGTGAGTTCCATTAACTATCATTGTTGTTGTCTCAGCGTCGTTGCGGAAGCTGTGTAGCTGGTTTCACATTTGTTTAAAACAAGCGTACGCACTAAACACAAAATGAACTGAAAGCCATCAATCGGGAAGTATACATGTATGTGTGGTTTTAATTCGGTCTCAGTTTGAACCACAGCTGACAGGATGCATTGTTCATGTCGTTTGTTTTGCAGAAAGTGTAATTGCTATATTGTTATATAGATGGCTATTATTGCCAACTACCGTTGGGCTTTTATTGTACTAAATTCGAGAAAAATACGCAATTTTGTACCAAACCCACCAGTGTTACAGAAAAGAAATATAACACATATTATTTTACCGCAAAGATATAGTTCACTAGCTGCGCTGTTTACTACATTTAACAATGGCAAAGCTGAAAGCTGCGACTTCGACGGTCTAAAAGAACTTCTATTCTCTTATGAACTATATTTTTGACGGTTAAAATATTGTAAATTTTTTACTTATCTAAGCATTAAGATCTCTAATTTTGGCTTTGCATTCTGTTTCACCTTTTGTTTCTGGTTTTCAAGTATAAATCATCAAAGTTCAATTTTTTACGGTAATTGGGAAACGACCGACCACCGTGCTTGACATGTTATTTTATTGTATATTTGATGTACTGATTGCATCTTAGAAATATCATATCTACCAAATGGTGAAGATAGGTTTAAGTGAAATTCAGTATGATCCAGATGGAGTTTAGAAAAAACAAGCTCTCATTTCAGTGGCAGCAGCAAACTATTATAAAAAGCAATTAGGTGTTGATCTTATTTACACAAAATTTATTTGGCAAATTGACATACAGCATTATTGGGCATTCTATAACGCATCCGTCGGCGAATCGGCAATTACCTCGAAAATTGAACTTTATTGATACTTTAAAAAAGAAGCAAAAGACTAATATAAAAAGCAACATCAGAATTAGAGATCTTACTGCTCAGCTATGCAGTAAATTTGACAATATATGAACAGCCACAATACATAATTCAGAGAATAATACAAACTCGTTTAGACAGTCCACAACGCAACCTTCGGTCTGCACGTAGCAAAACGTAGTAAAAGCCATAGGTAGTGGGCTATACCTTTGCGGCAAAATAATATAATGGGTTACCTTTCTTTTCTATAAAGCTGTGGATTTGGTACAAAAATTGTGTATTTTAGTCTAATTCAATGCACCAAAAGCATAACAATAGCTTTGAATTTATGGTTTATGACCCATAATTTGATCAGTTCATAGCTGAAAGACCACTAGATTGTAACTTCAACCAATTTTTTTCATACAATATTCCAGTAGGTTCAAAAGTAATGAAGTAAGGTTATAACGCCAGCTTGTCGACTGTAATAGCTAACAGGTTATAATCAACCTCACATGTCGCAATTCATTAACGACATACTAACTAAGTAAAAAGACAAATTCTTCGATCCGAAATAAATATATTCTTTATAACGGTGGTCAACATCACTACTCCACAGGTGATTTTATATTGTATAGCTGCCAATTACACCTTAAGATCATGAAAAGGTTAACAGATATTTTCATATCCGGCCACACGCAATCTTATTTACCTCATATTCAATGGTATCGACATGCATACGTTCACTGTTTGAACTTGTAATACGTCAACTACGACAAATATAGCGTTTTATTAAAAGCACAGGTACAATCAAAATTTGGTCTGATTATTAGGAAGAGCACATAATGTCCCAAAGCCAACCTGAAATGGTTTGTTTCAAGCGAGAATCATAATACAAAAGTTCCAGTGATATGGATAATTTTTCTTAATGATATGGATGAAACTGTCGAATTACTAGTTATGAAGTTCCATAAATTGGCCGTTGCTATTAGCTGAAATTAGGTAAAATGCTTCTACGCCGTGGATTACTATAACCTTTAAGAGCGTCAGTTCCAGCTAAAATGGCTTTGTGCGTAACAATATTGCTATGGTTTATGTTAAGCCCAGGAAATGATTTATGTAGCACTTAACTGTTTGCTCCTTCGACACATACCATAAGCAATCAATCAATCAATGTAACATTTAGGGGTTGAAGTGAAATGCATGCCATGCCGTTCTCGATACACTAAGCCTAAGCCTTAGTCTTAGCCTATGCTAAGGTCACCATATGATCCATGTACTAAGCCTAAGCCTAAGTCGGGGGGCTGCAGCCCCCCGAACCCGCGCTCTAAGCTGTTCTTTTTTCTAACGTTATAACGTCCGACCCCTAAAGGTGACAGGGGCCACATAGGCAATAGCTGATCTTGGATAAGTGTCATCTCATCTGTATTATAGCGCACAACTATCCAAGATATTTGACTCTTCTGCAACAATGATGGTTGTTGATTTACTGTCTCTCCCCTAGTATATAAAATCTGCTGTTCTAAATACTTTTGTTCAACAAGAGCTCTAGTATTATCCCATCAGCTTACTTTTGCTTTTGTAACTAATATATAGTTGCAGAATTATAGCCCGAAATAGGACGTAGTTTAGTATTGTCAACAGTTTTCGTCTATGGAAAAGTTTCCTTACAATAAAGCCCATTTGTCTGTGTTTATATAATATATATAGAACTGTCCAAGCGTTGTCGGCTTAACGCGGTTGGAACATGATCACGGCAGGAAGTATACCAGGGGTAATCAACAGTTTTACACAGTTGGCAAACAAAAATCTTTCCTGTTCTCCGCATTTTCCCAATACTTCTCAGCATTTTTATCAATCTTTCTTTACATTTTTTACTTTTCCTCGTAATTACTAAAATTTACCGGGCGACATGATTTTGCCATCCGGAGGTGGTAGTAAAGATGGCTGATGGGGCAACTACCAATCATAAATGAGCTATCGGCTGTACAACTCCAATGGATTGGTACAGCGGACACAAAGCATGTGATCTGGTGCAGCCATATCTTCAATTTTTAGTCTTGAACTTCCTTGCAAATGGTCCTTCAAACTGGTGATTACCCTATTTTACGAGACTAGTGGTAAATTCCGCAGCTCTATGGACGCGTAAAACAACCTTTCTAGCAAATAGAAACAGAAAATCCACTAAGTGACGTCGGAAAGCAAAAATACCAAAACGAATCCTATTCGTCGCCTAACATAGCCTTTGAGATACATCCGATTTTTTTGTATATTTGACTCCAATTTATTTATACATTACGTTTTCAAATTTCTTTGTCAACAGTTTTGACGAATACAGGTGGGCCTCCCGGTTGTGAATAGAACATTTGGGGACAACAATGTTCTAACATAGGATCCTCCCTACGTTATGAACACAGAGCTTAGAGATCAATGCATGGAAATTTCGCGCAAGTTTCTACAGGGGTATCGGCTACAACCTAAGGATTTGTAGCGGGACTAGTCAACACCCCCGGGGAGCAGAGTCAAAAACCCTTATATTTTTTGCGTGAGCGTACGTTAGAGATTTTAGATTACGTAGCTAAAATGTTTATAGGGGGCACATTACGTTTCTCTCCTGACGGTAGAACTACTCATCCCCAAAATCAAATTTAGCTACTCCACCCGCTTCCGAAAGCGCGTGCAAATTTAGGGACTTTTGCCAAAATCTGGAAAACCTTTAGTAAAAATTAACACAAATTGGCAAAAATCGGCGGAAATTAGCAAAAGAACGCAGTTATAGCAAAACTTTAGTGGTCCCTGCCTACGCCGGAACCCCAAAATATATTTTTGACGGTCTCCTGACACGACGGACCCTTCAGGATTTACGTAAGTGCCTGGCAACCTTGGTAGGGTACACCTACATTATTGATGATATCGACTAGCTTCGCTACAAATATTATGTTGCACCACCGAAATTGTAGTTAGGTTAGCTGGATATCCACAGAGAGCTTTGGCAATGTTCACAGCATCGTATAATATAAAGTATATGAGTATTATCGAATTGCCATGCTCTTTATTGACTCTTTGAATAACCACGTAAGAAAATTGTTCTCAATCATGCTAATTCTTGGAATGATACACCTATTCCTTGAAATATACAAGATGTATATTATATTAGACTATATTATGTGCAAACTTGGCAAATTACGCAAAATATATTTACAAAACGTCAAAACGGATTATTTTCTCTAATAATTATTGTTTAAACGAAATTTTTCAATATATTGCAATATATTATAGGTTGTTTGTAAGCCAAATGATGCACAATGTTGGCTATAAGTAAAAAGTCTCCCTATAACGCAGGAATCACTTTGACATGCGTGCAGCTAGTGATCACTTTAAGCACGTAGTTCCAACTACTGCACACAAAATGTGGAAACTGTTCGATTATATATATAACTAATGTGCAATGGTAGTCACCATATCAGCATTACAAGTGTGATGTTGGCGACTATATCAACATTGTGCGTGCCATAGTAGCTATCGTATCTACACTTCGTGGGCAATGATAGCAACTGTTACTACATAGTTCGTGTAATTGTAACTACCATATATATACTGCGTATATTTTTCTGTACACACGAAATGTGGATATGGTAAATACCATTGCACGGAGGATGGAAATATTAGTTGCTATCATTGCACACAAAATGTATATATTGTCGTTACCATTGCGCACACAATGCTGCCATAGCTGCCACCATTACACGTGTAATGTAGATATGGTCACTGCCATTGCACATGAATTATTTATATATAGTCGTTCAGTGCGCACATTTTACAGGCAATGGTTGCAACCATATGATTAAAGTCGCTACTTCCTGAAACCATCTTAATGTGATCCATGCATAAAGCGAATTTTGTTCTAATAGTATCAGTTATATTTGTACTGCATCACACAATTTTATCTTCTTTGCTTCTTGTTTTATTCCACTTCTCCCAAATTTTGTCTTTCTTGTAATAATGTAGAAGCTTGGAATGCCATGGTTGATGGTTGGAATTAAGAACAATTAGCTTTTAAATGCAAATTTTATCACATAAATGAATCAATGTCACTGTTTTCTTCGGAATACAATTTTACATTCATTGCTACTAATCCATCTCGAACAAAATCCATGTAGATTTCCATTAAAACGTATAAATTTATTATTTGTGAGCCATGATATTTTTGTGTTCATTCATGCTTGTTTGTACAGCTTTCGCTGCGGCTACTGCTGCTCTTGCTATCGTCATTCGTTTAATGAATTTTATTTTAACAAAACTGAGATCTTTTTGTCTGTGGTTGGTCGATTTTTATTTCATCTAGTATTATCTTGCTTGCGTCGTAATGCTTGCTGCAGATGATACATATCCCGGACAATGTGTGGAATGCTTGACCAAATGCTTTGTGTCTCGTTTTGTTTGTAGCACTAAATCTGAGTTTGCAGCATTAGAGACCCAAATACACAGCTTTTATTTAGGTATTCCTTTACTCTGTTAGGGACTGAAAATCTACAAATTTAAAAAGCTGGTGTTTGATGAAGCGGGAAAACTAGATACTTGGCTGGGACCGTTTGGGTTAGCGCAACATATAGTGTTATACGGTAAGGGCACTAATGCAGTGTAAATAAATGGAGCATGAAGAAAGTATATGAATTATATTCATGCGCAAACTAAACGGCATTTGTACGGTAAGGATTTCTAGCTTATTTATATGTTCCACGGTTACTGAGAACGCGAAAACGGTTGGCGACTCATCATAATACATCACAACTATATGTGGTGAAACTATATACTACTTTACTCACTATGCGAATGATTGGTTACCGGTTTTGCATGGTTCAGAGCCCAATACTCTGCCGCCGCAATGCATCATTCTTCTGGTGGGCATTCGAAGTAGTTTCTTAAATAACTTCGGAACTCTCTTCGAATTCTATTAATTCATAATATTAAAAATTATTTTATTTCAATCCGATTCTGTCCAATACCGTGCGATGTCTGACGTTATCCCTATTTATGAACAAGACCCGTCTGGACCATAATATAGGCCAACAATATGCGAGAACTACGGCAAGATTTGCCGACAAAGACAAGGGTTGTTATGAACTTGGGTGTCAAAACATTTTACTTTGCCGTATTTAACACATGTCGATTTAAATTGACTTGCCCAGAGAGGAGTCGTTTTAAATCAACCAATCTCTAATGGCTTTGACGCGAATTGATTTGAAACCAAAAATGTTTAAAATCGGGTTTATGGTGAGTTATAGAATATGGTTACTCTTTAGCATCACGTCAACAAGATGAATTAAATTTGTTGTACGATTGTCAGTAAAAGTAATCATTTGCGATTGTAATCTTATAGAATGATCATATTCTATAACTCATGATAAGCCCAATTTGTAACGATATTCCAGGCGCCAAAACTATTCGGACCAAACGCATTCGGAGTCGGAATATTTGAAACCACATTGCCATGGTCAAGTCAACTGAAATCGACTCCTATTAAATCGGGAAAGTTAAATCCAACAACCACGGTAGTGGGTGCATCTTATAGTACTTCCAGCATTATGACAGTCAAAATTACACAGTCTATTATAAAAGATACTCCTCTCTTGCTTGCAATACATACATAAATTTATCATGTGATAACTAATAAGATTATATTTGTAAAATTCAACATGGACACAGTTGCTAGAGTCTGTACCTGTCTGGTCAGATAGATTAGATAATTAATATCAAGCAGTGGGCATATGGTGTTTGACAACGTATGTGTCAAGCTTGTCAAAGGCAAGCCAATGTTTGGACTCTGTGGTTTTCCATTGAAATGTATTACTGGCTTTCTGGACCTAGTCAAGCTGATGGCATAACGTTATATCCTAAAACTCGCCCATGTCATTATTAGGGGCCGGACGTTATAACGTTGGAAAAAGAACAGCTTAGCGCCGTGGTGGTGGGGGGCGGCAGCCTCCCGACTTAGGCTTAGGCGTAGTATATGGCTCATATAGATATCTTCTCTTACGCTAAGACTAAGGCTTAAGCTTATTATATCCAGAACGGCATAGCATACATTTCACTTCCTCCCCTAAAGGTTTTATTGGCTTTAAAAATTGTCCTAAAAACTTTGTGCGGTGGATTGAGAGCGGCACCTCCCGATTCTCAGTCTTAGCTGAGTATAGTGAGAGCGGCACAGCCTGCATATCACATTTTTGGACTTTAGTGCAATTTTTGCCAAACAAAACATCATTAAGCTACAACGTACGTTCACAAGTATTTTATAGGTACAGCGTAACGTCTAGCTTGGCTCAAGACACCATACGTTGATCGACTTTGTTCATAATATATAGTTGAACTTGTTTGCGGTGGTAATCTTATTAAAAGTAAGCGTCATTGACATTGCTCTATGAATATACCAGATAAGAAAATATTCATTTTGCAACCAATCCTCAGAGCGCACCTTCTCGATGGAAAATTG